>CAUYSK010022205.1:0-12999 GCA_963575035.1 Avahi laniger | reverse complement strand
GTTCACTAGTGTAAGTCATGTTAAGATATATATTTTAAAGTGAAGGATAAATTGTCCAATCTGGCCTCTCCTACAATGAAGAAAGTGGCACAATCCCAAAAGAAATGTAAGAAAGTACCTTACAGACCTGTTTAACTGGATAAATTGGTTTTTAAAGATCTTAAGGTCATTATTCAATAGAACCCCTTTTGCAGATCGAGATAGAGTGGGGAATTGTCTTGAAAAGATTTGAGAGTGTGGTTTTTGTCTATTGTAGTAAATTATAATTTGAAACATAGAAAAAATTCGTGCTGTTTTTAAAGGAGTTATATCAGCTTGAACTTAATGAGATTTAGACAGTTTAAATGAAAATAGGTTTCTATGTACTAAATATATCTGGCCAAGAAGCAAGCCAAAAAATTTACTCAGCTATAATCACACACCATTTCCTACAGAAAAGTAAGGATATCTCAAAAGAATCACCCTAACAGTTGCTGAGAGCAATAGATTTAGTAACCATCCTCAGGGACTGGAATCAAGCCCTAATGAAGGAAATTTTCCTATCCTGGAGGTGGGGATGAAGGGAACTAGCAATTTTTGCCTGGCTAGATCTCAAAATATCCATAGACAAGTAACTGTCAAATGCCTCCATTTCCTCCTTCATTTTTGAATGTTAGTGTCTATTGCCATATCCTCCTCCTGCCTTACAATTGTCTGAAGGGTTTTCTGGAGGCAGTGGACAGGACTCTGCACTGAAGAAGTGTACCCAGGTATAATACCTGAGAAATTATTAGCACCTGGAATTGATTTAGTTGAATAAATTCTGAAATTCTAGCTTTATACTGATAGCATAACAGTATAAAACTTTGGATCTTTTGGGAAGGGACTGAATCAATTTTATAAATTTTATACATGGAAAAGATGTGAAACATTAGGAGACACAAGGAAGATTGTTCTACACTGTAATATTAGTGGTGCTCACTCAGCCATGTCCTTGTTTACACTGCCTATGCACACACATTGACTATGGGCTTACTAATATGACTTAATTTGACCAATTGAACATTGCAAGCATGATGATGCAAGAAGAGGCTTGGTAGGCACTTACACACGGGGACTTCATTTGGGAGCCAGTTGCCACATAGGGAGCTCACCTACATCATAAGTTGCAAAATAATTGCCAGGTTTAATCAAACAAACATAAAACCATTAAAAAATTGTTTTAAACTACTACACTTTATTTAATTTGTTATTCAGCAATAGGTAAGTGTCTAACTCAACTTATTAAAGTCACTGTTGAAATATGGCAGGTATAAAGATAATCATGGGCGCTATTTATTGGTATGGGTTGTGTGGTAGACATTGCATGAGAAACTTCATAAACACTATCTCTATAACTCCTTGAAACAATTCTTGAAGATAAATTTATTAACTTTAGCACAACTATTTTATAAATGAGGAAACCAGGGTAAATTTTTGTATAAATTTATCAAGTTCAGAGTGAGTAATAGATGGTAGAATTAGAATGTGAACATAGGTTTATTCTAATCCCAATATCTGGGTTCTTATCTATTTTTCAATATTGCTTCAAGGATCCCAGTTCTAAACCCTTTGTATCCTCATTGCAAAGATATGCAAACTTCTTTTCCCATCTTTTTTTTTCTTTTCTCATCTTGGTTTCTGACTTAGTGAAAATTTTACTGATGCTTTTTTGAGAGTTCTCCCTTTACAACTGGTGGAGGAGCTTCACATAGTCAAACCTGGCAAGGAAACTTCCTCAGCACCCATTGAGTAATCCTGGGTACATGTCTCACCCCCTTCTATCGATTCAATTTGGGTCCTTGCTTACAAATAAGATGCCCATTTCCTTCCCTTCAGTCGATGTCTCTCCAAATACAAATACAAAAAAATAAAAAATAAAAAAAGTAAAATTGCAACTTCCTTTAAAAACCCTCCATTTTAAAATGACTACTCAAAGACAATTTGTAATTTCTTGATCTCCAGATGTGGTAATATGTGTGTTTTGGACTAATTTGAGTAATTATCTGTTCCTTTATATATCTCTATTTTCCCAGGTCAGTTTCAGACAGTAATCATGATTGTGATGTGTAAAAGGAAGAAGAGGAAAGTGAAGAGTGTGGAAATTGGAGATGTAAGTAGAAAAGTTGATATGAACTAAATCAAGTCAATCTTTTTTCCCCCCAATACTAAGACATGTAAATACTAGAAATATCTGCCTTTATAGCCTGATGTATTAATGAAAATCAGAGCAAATTAAATTTTGATAAATTTGATATTATTCTATTAGAGTGGCCACCTCCCTGCCAAAAAAATTTTTAAATACTATTTATGAAAGATGAGTTATATTATCCAGGAAAGTGAAAATACACAAATGTATGGACTTTTACTAAAGAGCAAAGTTATGCTAAAGATAATTACATATACAACACACTTCACACAAAATGGAAAATATTATTTATATTTTGAGAAAATTCTAATTTATGTATTAAAAACTCATTTTAAAAACTTAGAAATTTAAAAAACTGAAGCCATATATGGCATGAATCTTAGGAGATATGTTCATTGCCAATACTAAAAATAAAGAGAGTTTATATTTAGGCAATGGTTTGGATTAGAAAAAAGTAGAAGAAATTCTCCAAAATATTAAATAGGGCTATCTGAACAATTTCCAAAATACATCAGAGATTTAGTTTTGGCCTTGTTCATGTGGCATAATTTGCATTATATTATACCTTTTCTTTTAATAAATACAGAATACTGAAATAACAAGCATAATTTATAAATGCCCTTTTATTCATCCTCCGAAGTGCATTGAAAGTTATTTTTTTATGTTAGTTAATTTGATTTAATTATTTGACATTGTACTTATAAATAAAATCACTTTGTACCCTCAAAATATAAACATTTATAATTTTTTCAATTTAAAATCTGAGAAAAATAAATATTTCTTTTTTTTAATTTCAGGGTATTATTGGGGTACAGATATTATGGTTACATTTTATGTCTTTGCCTCACCCAAGCGAGGGTTAGAGCATGCCCTTCCCCTCTGCAATGCTCCTCGTGTCCTTTAGTTGTGAGTTTACCACCCCCCATCCCCCTAATCCCTGGAGAATATTATCGCCTTGTGAGCACCCTGTGCACTTTGCAACATTTGTAAAGCTTATGTTGAAAATTGCCCCCTTGTGGAAAATTGTCATTTAGATTTATTTATTTTTTTTGAGAATGAGTTATACTTTACACTGGTTTACAAAAAAATGAAAACACCTCCTTACATGTTTTTATGAGGTTGGGCTGATGCTGCCGGCCTGGGAATCACATTTTGAGAACCAGTGCTCTAAGCCAATTATTTATTAATGAAATTCTCTGAGAAGTCAAAAGATCGACTCACTGTGAGGCTGGATAACAGAAAGTGTTCTCTTTTTTAAATATCTAGAGATACGATTAGAAATGTTTAAAAAACTAAAAGTATCAGTCAAGTCATAAGCTTGCTCATCACAAGATATTATTCAAAATAAACATAAAATGCAACACTTTATTAAAGTAAAAGTATCTTTACTATTAATATACAAATGGTGAAGTGTGACAAGTTTGATATACTATAAGCCATACTTTCAATGTCTTTCATAAATACAAAACTTCAACATTTGCAGTATAATCTTTACAGTTTAGATATATATACAGCATTTCATAGGGACATACTATATATTGAAACAATGAGAAACTTTGTGGTAGCCAACTTAAGAATATAGAATTTAAATTGATATATAAGTTAAAGAAAATAAAAGTATGTTTTATGCATATTGAGCACAGCATAGAATTCACATACCAAAACAAAGATGTTCTTTAAAATCTTTATTTCTAAGTTCATACATTTCTAACAGGGTTTAGAGGCAAATGCTAAACCATAAATATGTCTTTAAGAGTTCGAACAAATAGGTTTGCTCTTTAAACAGTATCATTTATTTTATAGTATGCATGTTGTTCTTTGAAAAATCCTATTTGCAAAATTGAATCATCGGTTCTATCTCTGTTAATTTTCTCCTCTAGGTTTTCTTCTTTGCATCATCATAATTGTCTTTAATTTTCATCTAAGCTATGTTCCTCGTCCCTGGTCCAGTGCTTTCTCAAAGTCAGGTCCTTCTAACCTATCCTAAATATAGGAGTTCAGTTTGCCTTTCTGTATCCTTTCATTTCTTTGTTTCTTTACTCTCCTATGTTTAGTTGTGATTTGAAATCTCCAACAGTCACTCCTTTGCTTACTCTCGTCTATGGATGGCTAAAAGCAGATGCCAAAGGCTACATGTTTTCATTTTAGAAAAGAAAAAAAAAAAGATAGTAATGGTTAAATTTACATGAACAACAATTACAAATATTGTGTGGTCAGAATTCCAAAAATTGTATAAAAAATTTAAAGAGGTGATATCGACTAATATATTTAGGTTATTGGTAAAATCCTAAAGTGAATAATAAACTATTTTTCTAAGAATATTAAGTGTTATCAAATAAATATTTACCATTATATATAATTTAAAATCTTTTCTTTACATGAAGGGAAAGAATTAATCTATTAGCATTCTTTTAATAATGTTAAATGGTTGTATTTCATGGGTAAATGTAATTTTTAAAGAGGGGTTGGGCGGAAGCTGGAAGAAAATTGTTTGCTTAGTGACTATGTCTAAGTCCTTTTATAACTTTCTCATTTATACATGTAATTGTTTTATTTCAGAACATTATTAAGCCTATGAAGAGAATACTTTCTTTAAAAATTTCCACTTTAGGATTGAAGTATTTCATTTCTGTGACCATCAGTAATTTAATTTTAGCATGTGTCAATACATCCATATGTAATTTCAGTGTGAGAATTTTATGTAACAATGCTTTGAAGGTTAATAAACAAAATGCACATTTTCCTCTCTAATGGAAAATAATGCTAACAGTCTTATTTTAAAAATATTTTATCTACTCATGAAGTTTTTTAAACATGGACTCTGGATATGATTACGAAAAAGTGCTCCACGAGGGATTCAAGTTGAACATTTACATTATTCTCCATGAAAAGGAACATTTTAAATTTAAAAAATAATTTTAATATTTCTTAAATTAAGAAATGAAAAATATTATTTCTACCACTTTGTAGTATTTTCATCAGGGTTTATCTTATCAACAACAATAAAGGATGATTTATGATTCCTAATCAAATATATATCAGAGGAATAATAAAGACCCAAGAGACACCATGGTAATTTGCTCTATTTTTAAAAGTTCTATGATGTCTTTGTCTTACAACTGGTAAAATTCAGTGTCAACAATATCTAGAATGTATGTATTATTTAGAAAAAACAATACAGAACAGATTAAAAATATTTCGTGTGTATATAAAAAGAATTGTTTTGTCATGCGTGGGAAATAAATTACACGGTATAATTTGTTATATTTAGATTTTATATTCAAGTTAAAGCAATTTAAATTGAGCTTATTCATTGGATGTAAATAAGACAGTTCATCTGAGTGTCACAGATATGAGCAAAATATATCAGTAATAATGGTAATTGTAGTGTTTATTTGTGATAAAGCAGAATGTCATGCTAATTCAAAGGCACAAATCATCTTCACTACTTAAAATAAATAAAGCTATGATTATAAAGTTACAAGTAATTGTTGACACACAAACAATTTGATTAGTGAAATCTATTTATATAAATATTTAATTAAAAGACTAAGATTTATATGAAGTGTGCTGGACTAAATAACCTTTCAAAAATGCTTTTATAGGTATTAATATTAAAAATAAAGGAAAACTTAAGAATCATTACATTAATGTTAGACATTAGTATCAATAGAATGCCAATATGTCTTACCCAACAAAAATAATAAATAAATCTTTAGAAATCAAAACTATTAATTAAATTCCTTTGCAAATCATTGTAAAATACTGTGACACATTGAATTTGTGCCATTTTTGAAAGTAAAATAAGTATTAAAATTGTGATATTACTTTTTCCTCTTATATGTTGTTGAATATAGATTGTCATTGCCTAATTGCACCCAACCTATCAAGAAATACTAATATTTCTGTGATATCTTTGTCTCTTGGTTTAAAATAGTATAAGATTCAGATTATTTTATCAGTACTTATATTCAGTCAACCCTTTGAAATTTTATACTAACGCTTAAGAGTACTCTCAAACAGTAAAAATAACATTTACACACTTATATGGGTATGTTTAGAATACGAATGAAGCATGTTATTCAATTCTACTCATAATTTACAATTTACTACAAGCCATCTCTCATTTGAAAACTTTTTATAAACAGTAATTTGGAGCATTTCACTGAAATATTAAAAAAAAATATCACAGTATTGCCTCGCTCCTGCATGGCATGGATTTCAATAAGTAGGAACCATTTGGACAGCTGAAACAGTACGCTTCAAACAGTTTGTCTACAATTAGCTTTACATTTTCTGTTAATTTCATCACTCCATGTGAGTGGCAGGAAATTTAACAGCATATATATATATATATATATATATGGAATATTTAAGTCATTTTTTACATGGAAATTCTAAATAAATGAGAAGAACAAAATTTCAAATTGAGAAAACACAAAAATATTTTGTTCTTTATTATGATTTCTCCACCCTTGAAGTAAAGCACAAATATAACAGTGGTAAACATGTGGAATCCTTTTCTCAGTCATCCTAATTCTTTCACCATCTTTAACTAAAAACCATGTGTTCCTATCCAGGAAAAATTAGCATTCATGGCTATTGTTTCATGGACATTTTACTGCGCTTATTCACTTTGCACAAATAAACTCATTCAAGTATTTTGACAAGTTTTAGTACATTGATAATAAAACAAAACAAACGAAAACACAGTAAAATAAAGCAAAAGAGATGATCAAACAAACATAAACTAAAATAGCAACAGTCAAAACCATCAAAGACCAGTTGGATAATCAAGTTAGTTAAAATGACCTAATTGATGTGTTTGTTTAGACTCTACTCAAATCCCTAGGTAGACACAGGAATTTTGTTCTTTCCATCAGAATCTGCCAGACAGATAGCAAGAAGAGATTCCTGCAGTATAACCCTGAAATTTATGGCAAAGACCCGGCGGTAACTTGGTGCCTTCACATGCAGATGGTTATAGTCTGTCCTTCAGTCAGTCGGAAAAAAAGAAGACATGATATAAAATTGTCTCTTTTTGGCTGACAATTTCAAGCACTTTGTAAATAAAAATATTCATGAGTGGCATTAATATTACATTTAATAATCATTAAATTATCTCTACAGAGAGAAACTCCCAAACCATGTATCTCTTCACTGTTAAAAATTTCCCCAATATTCTATTGGACCACATTCTCCAGCCAGTCAATATCTGAGCTATAATACACCTGAACACCAAAGGTTCTAAATGTGATGGGACCTAAAGAAACCTTTGGCTTTCTAGATTAAGAAATAATCTAAAACCTGCTCCCAACTGGCATGTATATTTATAATTATGAGTACTTTGTAAAATTTTACATATAAGTTAAAGCATGTTTCAGTTTTTACCTCTGGGAGCTTGCATAGCTTGGAAGTTAATAAGTATTTTATTCTGGTATAGACCCTAACAAGTGATATTAGAAAGTTTGTTTTGAATATTTGAGGAATTTCTTCAACCAAAATTGCTTATAAAAATTTTAAAATGACTTCTAGCTAAAACATCCAGGAAAAAAACACAAAGTGGCAATTCAACTGTTTATCATTTATACTTTTATGACACATTTAAATGTTAAATAATTTCTTCTTAATTTAACCAACCTTAAGTTTATAATTTCCATTAGCCAATTATATGTAATGATGGATTTATAACAATGAAAAAATTAGCTCTTAAAGATTACCTACAACTGTGGGCTAAAAATGTGTCTTAGGATATGATTTGAAGTATTTGAATATTAATGACTTTTTTGATAAATTATTCTAAAAATAAATGATAATCACATACTTATAAATATATCAAGACACCATATTGATATTGTTCCCATTTCAATTTATTTTATTTGAAGCTGAGGGCAGAAATCAATATTATTTTCACTTGCAATACATTTATTTTTTGTGTAATCCATTATGAATGAATATGACACATATAAAGAGAGATTTAGGTAATCTTTCTAATCTAATTTTACACACAATGTATATTCTTTCAAATGGGTAGCAATTTTGATCTGGCACTTCAGTCTATCAAAAATTAATATTGAAAATGTACTGAATCATGACTTGAAAAGAATTCTCCAAAGTTCTTCTCAGTTTTTAGTATCTGCTTAAGACAACTGGCTCCTTCAAGCCCATATTCCCTGAAATTCCCCTGATAAAAAGTATAATCTTTATTAACTGCCTTCATCTTAAGCTAAAAGCCACTTTAGGAATCTATTCGCCCAAGATACATTCATAAACATGCAGGGCTTTTTTATACATGTAGCTCACAAGCTTTTGTTTTCTTTTTTTCTTAAACCCTTATTTGTTAGAGACGTTGAACTATATTTGTTGGTGTTAAGAAATATAGTTCTTAAGAAATAGAGCACTTTAGTCATATAGCAAATTGCAGTACGTCAGCCACAGAATCAAATTAAATATCCAAGAGTTGGTGCCAGTCAGGTCTCTATATTGAAATTCTTAACAAAATTAACAACAACAACGACAACAACAAAAGGAAATGGACCATGGGCAGGAGTATTTGATCGTATGTATATGTGTACAAGCTATTCCAAGCTAGAAGTTTCCCAAGAAATTAAAGTCAATGGAATAGTTTTGGTCATAGGGTCACTGCAATCCAAATGCTCTTTGTAGTGTTGTTCAAGGTGTTGTAGTATTTTCGTTATGCTTTGCTGTCATCTTCTTTTGATTGGATGATATCATTAGAAACTTTAATTTCTATAGTTTCTGGATTTAGAACTTCTTTCCCATTTTCTTCTTTTAACGGCAATTTTCTGGAAGAAAATAGAAAACAATAATCTTCATTTGCTAAGATATTTTCAGAGATATCCTTTAACATTTAAGTACTTTTATATAGGAAATATGCTACAATAATTAGAAAAAAACTACATTTATTAAATATCAAATTGATATAAAATAATATAAGAGATAATTTTACAATGAACTTTATTGTACAAATGTAAGGCAGAAGAAGAAATGAAACAATACATTTGTAGATTTAGATGCACCAAATTGTTCATTATAGAGTGCTTAGATTTGGCAACTAGTTGCTGATATTAAAAATATAATTAATTTTTTGGAAGGTAAAAAGCCAAAACATTTTTATCTGTCAACTATATGATTTATTAGATCTTAAGTTTTTCAAATAAAACCAATGAATAATTGTTGCCAGAATCCGTTACAAAAAATTAGAAACTGGATGAATTACCAATATTCTTTGGAACTTAATACAAATAAAATATATTTTATGACTTATTCTTTTTTTTATATTTAGTGTGTATGTTTTCTTTGCTTTCTTTTCACTATTATTTTGTTCTGGTCACTTTTATATAGCTTATGAGAACATTGTTTTGAGAGTTGTTTTCAATTGGAACCTGTGGAGCAATAACAACTTTATTTCTTAGTGTTAAGACAGCCTCACAAATCTTACTATGATGTCAATGAATCATGCTTTCTCGTTTTCTCTAATATTCTCAGATTCAACAGTATATCATTACGTATTTTTAATGTAATTTTGGGAAATAATTTTTCCACCCTTGACAAAATGCTTTTTCCACATCAAGAGAATTCGTTACAAATAGTGTCTAATTCACCACTGTGACTTTAACCTCATCATTTTATGAGGAAGTGAATGTTACTATGCTAGTTTCTCTGGGACTTATTTGTAATTTATTTTAAATTTTTGAATAAGAAGTGTAAAACATTGTATTCTGAAGATCAAAACAATCAGAACTAATCAGTCAAAAATAATCATAGGCAAAATCTAGTAAGATCTTTGTTGGGAATAAAGAATCATCTTACCAACGCTAGCAGGCTCTTTACATATGCTACAAATAGTGCGCTCATTGTTCTTTCTACTGTTCCCAAATACTGAAAATATTGACAATAAAGTTATAAAAACAATGAGTCATTCCTAGTATCAAAATGTAGATAAATTTAGAGTTATGATAGGAGGTTAGTATAATGCTTAACATATCTCTTACTCATAGAACTATGTATTGAGTTTTTAATGAACCAATGTTTTCAAGTAATCCTTGGATGGTGTATTTCTGCATATATAATGTCTTACTACTTATGTTTATGTTAAATATTTTTAAAGATTATTGTTAATTCTATTATATTTTACGGTTAATACTTCTATGACTGAGACCTAGAGTAGTTAAATTGTGTTTGTTCCCCAAAATATAGCCCAGTCCAAAGGCATTGTCTTATCTAGTTTCCATGCACACCAATATAACACTGTAATGTTAATTAATAAACATGGATGTGTTTTGTGTAATATTTTGCTTCATTGAAAAGATTTCTAATTTTTGAAAGTTACATTACAGAACACACTTCAAAAGCAGTTAACTTCAATTCAGAATGTAATCTCTAAATGCAATCACTAAACAATGGCTTCAGGATTTATATTAAATGTTTTACTGTAGAGTGGTATTTTGTATTTATATAAATATTAATTATTTCTGCCCCTTAAAGGCAGATAGAGGGGCTTTCAAAAAGAAAATCATTTCTGAAGCTATGACAAAAAGTCTGCCTTTGATTTAGGGAGAAAAATCTAAATCAGCTTACTCTGCAAGGGAACACTAGCTGATAAAGAAAAAGAGCTATTTGTTTTGAAAAATAATAAAGTTTAAAATTCATTTTGGTAAGCAGTAAAGAATATTGTGATCACCATGCCTTTCTTAGTACTATTAGTACCATATACATTCAAAAGAACATAATTATTACAATTTCTTAATAATGGTTTTGCTTTGAATCATTTTAATTTTAATGCACATTAATCTAGGCACATGTTCCTCTTTGCAGATTTACTTGAAATGTCTACTATAGTTTTAATGAAGCTATGAGAGATACAGAAATGAATAACATAGTCTTGAATGAAGATCAAGCATTATTTACTACATAGACTTTAAAATAATACTATAACTGTGTTTCCTCCTTTTCTTTGAAAATATTCTTTTTGTTAATGATATTGAGTATATTTTACTGTCATTTGAATAAAGTGATGACTACTGCCCCAATACACTTTTATTTTAGTAATAATCAATTTTTTAAAATTTTTAAAGTCAAAGTATTATATTCTTAAAGAGTAAGATTAGTGTCAGAATATCCAACTCTGTAACATACTTCTTTCTGTCTTTTTCACACTTTTGAATAAAAGTGGAGATGTACAGTTAAAAGTGGACCTTCTCTGACATTGATAACAGTTTTATTTGAAATTTTTCAATATATATGGATTTTAAATATTCACATATGCTTTCAATGAAAATAAAACACTATAATTCTTTTACGAATAATAACAATATTGCAAATACACATCACAGATAATGATAATGGGTTATCACTTTAAAAATACTGATTTAAATGTAAGTAAGCATCTCTGGGTTCTCAGTTCCATCCTCATATAGCCATCCAATCTTTGACAAAGCAGGCAAAAACATACACTGGGGAAAAGAATCCTTATTCAATACATGGTGCTGGGAAAACTGGATAGCCACATGTAGAAAACTGAATCAGGACTCACACCTTTCACCTCTCACAAAAATCAACTCACACTGGGTTGATTACTTAAACCCAAGGAGTGAAATTATTAGAATTCTAGAGGAAATGTTGGAAACACTCTTCTAGACATTGGCCTAGGCAAATAATTTATGAAGAAGACTCCAAAGGCAATCACAGCAACAACCAAAATAAATAAATGGAACCTGATCGAATTAAAAAGCTTCTGCACGGCCAAAGAAACTGTCACAAGAGCGAACAGACAACCTACAGAATGGGAGAAAATTTTCGCATGTTACAATTTCAATAAAGGGCTGATAACTAGAATCTATTTAGAACTCAAGAAAATCAGCATAAAAAAAATCAAATAACTCTATCAAAAAGTGGGCAAAGAACATGAACAGAAACTTTTCAAAAGAAGACAGAATAATGGCCCTGAAACATATGAAAAAATGCTCAACATCTCTAATCATCAGGGAAATGCAAATGAAAACCACAATGAGATATCACTTATCTCCAGTGAGACTGGTCTTTATCAAAAAGTCCCAAAACAATAAATATTGGCCTGGATGCGGAGAGATAGTAACACTCATACACTGCTGGTGGGACTGCAAACTAGTGCAACCTCTGTGGAAAGCAATTTGGAGCTGCCTTAAAGAGATACAAGTAGAATTACCATTTGATCCAGCAATCCCATTACTGGGCATCTTCCCAAAAGAACAAAAGACACTCTATAAAAAAGACATGTGCACCCAAATGTTTATAGCAGCACAATTCACAATTGCAAAGATGTGGAAACAACCCAAGTGTCCATCGATACATGAGTGGGTTAATAAAATGTAGTATATGTATACTATGGAGTACTATTCAGCTTTAAGAAACAATGGTGACATAGCACCTCTTGTATACTCCTGAATAGAGCTGGAACACATTCAACTAAGTGAAGTATCCCAAGAATGGAAAGACAAACCCCACATGTAATCACCATCAAATTGATATTAACTGATCAACATATAAGTACACATATAAGAATAACATCTATTGGATGTCAGGCAGGGAGGAGGAAGTGGGAGGAGGAGGGGTCGGACATATGTATACACAAAGAGTGCGATGCGCACACTCTGGGGAATGGACACGCTTGAAGGGCGGACTTGGGGTGGGAGGAGCAAGGACAACATACGTAACCTAAACATCTGTACCCCCATAATATGCTGAAATAAAAATAATAATAAATATAAGTAAGCATCTCAAGATACATACTCAGGTTCTGTTAGTGGTGTGGTTTCATTTGGTTCATTTAC
>CAUYSK010022204.1:0-108235 GCA_963575035.1 Avahi laniger | reverse complement strand
ACTAAAAATAGATAGAAAAAATTAGCCGGGCATGGTGGCGCGTGCCTGTAGTCCCAGCTACTCGGGAGGCTGCGGCAGTAGGATTGCTTGAGCCCAGGAGTTTGAGGTTGCTGTGAGCTAGGCTGACGCCACGGCACTCTAGCCTGGGCAACACAGTGAGACTCTGTCTCAAAAAAAAAAAAAAGGATCGTACTGCTGTCAGTTGGTGGGTTGCTTCAGAAAGGACAGAGTCCAATAGACTGACCTGGCCATGCTGACATCTCCCACAGCAGTCTCTCAAACTTTGGTCTCAGCACCCCTTTCTCTACACTCTTAATGCCGATTGAGGATTCTAAAACACAATTTTTATCTGAGTTATATCTGTTGATATTTACTGAATTAGAAACAAAAAATAGAAATTTTGAAACATTTCCTTATGAATTCATTTAAAAATACTATTAAACCCATTGCATGTTAACAGAAATAACATAGTTTTATGAAAAATAACTGTATATTCCAAAAATTATTTGAATATGTAGTGAGAAGTGGCATCGTTTTACATTTTTTGCAATCTCTTTACTGTTTGGCCTAAAAGACAGCTTTTGCGTTCAGTCTGATCTGGTAATATTAATACATATCACATATCCCCTGGAAATCTTCATTGCGCACTGCGAGAGGATGGGAGTGGAGGAGGGAAATGGTGTTTTAGTACGTTACGGAAACAGTGTCGAGCAACATGCTCCCTGGAGGGGTCTTGGTACCCCCAGGGGGTCCCTGGATCACACTTTGAGAACCACTGACCTACAGAGGTTGGTGTGGTGCCTGGCCCTGTGCTGGGCAGGGGCATAGAGCAGTGAACAAAAGGGATCCGTTCTCTGCCCTCCCGTGAGCTTACAGACTGTTACGGGTTGAATTGTGCCCCTTCCGATCCTTACGTTGAAGTTCTAACCCTCGTCCCTCAGAATGTGACTGTATTTGGGAGCAGGACCCGTGCAGAGGGAATCAAGTTAAAATGCGGTCATTAGAGTGGTCTCTTATCCAATACGACTGATGTCCTTGTAAAGGGGGGCATTTGGACACAGACAGACACTCACAGAAGGAAGGCGACGTGAAGAGACATGGGGAGAAGACGGTCCCTGCACGCCAGGAGCGAGCCCTCCAGAGGAGCCAGCCCTGCGAACACCTTGATCTCTGACTTCCAGCCTCCAAAGCCGTGAGGGAATAATTGTCTGTGGCTTAAGCCACCTAGACCGCAGTGCTGTGTTTTGGTGACCCTAGCACACTAGCACGCCGACAGGGATTGCGTACGGAAGTCGGGTTCCAGGGCAGCGATGGACCCATGCTGTTGGCTTGAGGCAGATCCAGCCGCGAAGAGCCATCTGTTAACAGGAAGCCACGTCTTACCAGAGGGTGCCAAGAGCTGGATCCTCCACAGGCCAGCACAGCACTGAACCGTTCTCTACACACCTCCTCGCCGAAATAAAGTGATCATTTATTTAAAGAGCAAATCGCTGGTCATTTGAATCACTGCTCAGGCTTGGAAACCTTTGCTGCCGTGCAAGGTGAGGGGAAGGAAGTGATCCAGAGTCTGCCGTTCGCTGTCCGGAGCTTGTCAAACCTGCAGGCCTCCACCCATCAGCTGGTCCATGGGTGGACAGGACCGAGGGTCCGGGGAACTTTGGTGCTGTTATTCCTTTTGATTGCCCAGGTCAGTTTCCCCAAGGGCTGCCCTTTTCGGGGGACAGGTGAGCAGGAGCCTCAGGGAGGTATCTCCTGTGTGCAACAAATTCTTTAAAAACATCATGGCCATTTAATGACCCTCTCAATGAAAAGCGCATATTCCGGGTTCCCAGGGTTTCTGCATGTGGTGATGAATGGACGTTCCCATTGCACTGGGGCCAAGTATGGCTGTAACATTTTATTAGGTGCGGCTGTTGGTGTACACATGGCACGCATAATACATGCCTTCTGATCATGGTTAGTTTTAAAAATAATAAAACTTAAAAGATAGAAAGAATTCTCTCCACAGAGTCCTTATGAGATGGAAAATGTTAGTACAACTCAGGAAGAAGACAATTCCTGGACTTTTGGTGAAGATAGCTAGAGAGGTTCCCATTTCTCTCTGAGTCAACACCCGGGTCCTTAGGACGGCCTGCGAGACTCCAGCAGCCCCAGCCTGGCCTGGCTCACCTCCTCGTCCTCTCATCACGCTTTCTCCCTGCTTTCCAGTAACACTTCCTCCCGGCTGTTCCCGATCCCACTGTTCCACCCTAAACCCCGGTGCCCGTCCCTGGCCTTGCCGTAGCTGCTGCCGGGGCTGGAAGGCTTGTTCTCCACGAATGTGTGGGTGTTCTCCCTCCTTCCCTTCGTGTCTGCGCAGGTCTCACTGCTAGGAGAGCCGTCCCAAGTTAAAAACACCGGTCTCCCTATCTCCTCCTAAGTCTCCTTGCCTGGCTCTGCCTTCTGTTTCTTCACACTTGCACTTAGCACCTTCTAACCCAGGGATCAGACTTGAAAAGCAAAGTCTAATTTACTCTATAAATTATTCATCGATTAGTTTATTTTTAAAAAATTATCTATTACCTGCACATGCTATACTATAAACCTTATGTAGTCAGAGATCTTTGTGTTTTGGGTTACCGATGTAACCTAGAAGCAACTAGAAGAGTTTCTGGAGTGTAAAAGGCATTCAGTATGTACTCGCTGAACTGAGTGAGTGAATGTTCTCCTTTTTGGCAGGGACATGTGATTACAGTGGAGATTAGGAATGACCTTCCTAGGAGGAGGGAAACTTCTAAAATCTCTTTGAATAAAAGTATCTCAAGCCCACCTGACTCAGTCCCAGGTCCCACTGGTGTGGAGTGACCAGTCTTTGGGGTGATTAAAAGGCTATGTTGGTGCAGAAATTCTAACTTACGGTTGTCAGAGTAGCAGAAGCAAAGATGTTTGCCACATTGTGAAGATGTGCTATAAAATTGTCCCTCAAAGTAAACTCTATGGTGATGCTCCCCTGGGATTGTTCTGGAGTATATAGGCAAGGAATCTGCCATCACCTTCAAAACTGTGACATAAACAAAGCTTGCAGTGGGGAAAACTTCACCTCTTCTGTCTCAGAGCTTTCCCTCTCGAGCTTGTCCTGATCAGCTGTAGTTACACCATGGGGCCTTGGTCACTCTGGAAAGAAACTGGATAAAATCTAACAAGTCATTAAACACCCACCCTTCCCTCCATCCAAGGCCATTTCACCCTTGACACTAACAGGCCATCTGGGAGACAGTGCTGAGGCCACTGGAGAGGCCTTCGAGAGTGGCGTGGGTGAAATGGGACCCAGTGAGAGAAGTGGCCCCGGAAGGCACGCAGAGGAAAGCTGGCGGGCAGGGGATGAGCAGAGGAGGACGAGGGCAGGAAGAGATGGGGGTGGAGCTGTCAGCAAAGCAGGAGGAGTGGCAGCAATGTGGAGGCTGAAGAAAAGAGTGTTAGAAGAGCAGAGTGTGGCCAGGAACGTGAGCTGCCCTTGAGGGAGTGGCAGAACTGCGAGTGTGGGTCTGACCGGGCTCCGAAGAGCTCACTCCTGATCCTGGCAGAGCAGTGAGGGAACCAGACTGCACGGGTTGAAGAGCTAGTGGGAGATGAGAATTCATTAGAGTTACAAATATTTAAATAAGTGCGGCCGTTTTTTGGTTCCATGCATCACCCACCTGCCGACACCCAGACCGACACTTACACACTCTTGCTTGAAAGCAAGTGTGGATGTCAGAGACACTTGCATTAGTGCAAGTGAAGTGAACATTTGAGAGCTCCTGGTAAATAAATGCTGAATATTTTTATTAGATGAATATTTCTTGGATAAATATTGTGCAAGTGCCTTATGACTGTAGAAATACTGAATCAACATCAGATTCATTAATAAAAATCCTGCCTCATGGGGCAGGGCCCATGGGAACCTGTCTGGCCAGCCCTTGGTGGGGACTTTTAGAGGGACCAGAGATTCAGTGGTCCAGTCTGCTTGTTTTTCAGATCAGGAACTTAATGATTAAGATTCAGCAGTGGCAGGAGTGGTTTTCCAGTGTCCAGGGGCACAGTTCTTTACATCTTGTTTTAGTTTTTAAGTTAATCCAAAGTGCATGTGTGTCCACAAATAAATAGCAACGACGGAAGTCTAGTGGAGTGGAGGAAACGGAGTGCAGGTTATCTGTCATTTAGGGCAAGTTGCTTTTGTACATAGGTATACCCACGTGACATCCCTATAAGGCTCACTGTGCACGTTAGGTGGGCAGGCGACTTTGAAGTCCCACCACACTGAAAAGAGGTAGCCTTGCATGGGATCTGGCAGGCAGATGTCCACACACACCTGTCTACCTCCACCAGTAGGTGGCTTTGTGCCACTCAAGTCTGGCACAGTGGTGCGTAACCGCCCTGAGCCCTTGAAACCTATTCCTCCTCCTGGGAAAGTTGGGTAGGTATGGACATCCGCAACTCTGCTTCATCCATGGGATGACATGTAAGAAGTAAAGAGGTCCCGGCACAGAGGCAATCCAAAGACCAAGGTCCAGACCCTTACAGAGACATCATTAAGATGTCAAGCCACCAAGCTGTTCAGCAGGTCAGAGTGGTTTGGATGTGAGTGGATTTGCAGAGTTTTAGAGTAGTTATGACTTGCAGAGTAGACATATTTACAGAGGGGCTCAAGCCAGATGCCGAGAGAGCCCATTTTGGGTGTAATATGTGTGTACGTGTTTGAAATTATTGGACAAGTTTATAGTTTATAATTTCAATGCATTAGGTTTTCAGGTCAGCACTCCCAGAATCGTTAAATTCAAGTCTCACTGGCAGCCAGCTTGTTGGTGCCTTGCAAGTGTTACCACGACGGAGTCCACCCTGGTGCTCACCTATGTCATAGGACAAGAATGAGCTCAGCATATAGCATTAACAATGGGTTAGGGCACCCTGACTACTCAGTCTCCTTCCTGTGCAGCAACCAGGGTAGATTAATGTGCTGGAAAATGTTCTGCAAAACACAGGCTTGGCCTCCCAGACCCGGGGAAGCCGGCATCACCACCTGATGAGCCAAAGAACGAGACCCTCACAGTGGGTGAACGCTAGCTCTGTCCACAATAGGAGTCAGCGTCTGAGAGAAAGAAAATGCCTGTCTTTGTGTCTGCTTTCTACAGAGTGCAGCCCGTGCCAGCAATCATTGGGGGGTGGGATGGAAAGGAAAGATAACAGTCCCCTGTAGCATCACGTGAATTGTGGGGACTTCATCCCTGTGCTCTTCTCTCTGTCACAGAGTCGCCATTTCTGCAGGATGTTTGGCTGGTGGAACCATGTTTTGTCATTATTGCTGTGTTTTATGTATAAGCAGCCACCATGTCCCCATGCAGGAGGTTAGATCCTAACCACACTTGAAAATGTGCAGCCAGCTCTCTAGGCATTGACTAACTTCTCACCGTCAGCATGGAAGAAGATATCCACGAGATCAAGGGAAGTTAAAATCTGGGGCCAGCGTGGAAAGACCCTACAACTGAAGTCTAGCTGGCATGCATAGGACCTTTTTAGCAGCTCCACACGTGATAGATTCCCACCGTATCCACGTATCCACCTAAAGATGGGGAAAATAGGATTGCTGGCTGGCCACGGCTGGAAGAGGATGTTACTAGTTAAATAAAATAGATGTCATTTTGGTGCACAAAGGAACCTGAGAAGACTTCCGTAGACCAGACCCTCATTTAACAGATGAGGAGGTTGTGAAACTCCAGGACATGCGGAGTGCCAAGGACTGAGCTCAGTCAGCAGCTGAGTCTCGTGCCAGGGGCCCTGTGCTCCTGTGATGTCCCCGTCCTGACACTTGCATATAACATCCAATGTGACACACCCATCTGGGGGACTGTGTCAATTCTTTAAAAAATTAAAGCTGTTCTAACACCCGCCTCTTACGGGAAATTCTGAATTGAAAATTTTCAGGCCCAAGATAGACACCTGATGGAAATTAGTGGCACCGAGGCAGCACTGTGGGTGGAGGCCAGGACATCTGTTGCTATCTAGTGCTTGCCAGGGCTTTCCACTGTGCCAGAATTTTCCCATGAATAAAATTCTTGGAATTTTATCGAAAACAATGAATCCATGTGTCAGACATTCATGGATGAGACGCGTTCCAGATGCGTAGTGCACTGTACTTTTGGCCTGTGTGTGTTTTGAGGAAGCCAAGCATAAAGCTGCCTATTTTTCATGGAGCTCCTTGTAAGGATGAGCAGAATCCCTCCCTTGGTGTTCAGAGAAGGACTGTTCCAATAGAGAAAAAATGTCAGTGTCTTTCTTGCCCCTTGAGCTTGGCCTCCGTGCCTCTCAAAATCTCAATTACCTGAATCCCAACCTGAGCTTGTAAGCTTCAACCTGGGCAACATCGTGAGACCCCATCTCTAAAAATTTTAAAAACTAGCTGTACGGAGTGGTGAGTACTTGCAATCCCAGCTACTTGGGAGGCTGAGGTGGGAGGATCTCTTGAGCTCAGGAGTTCAAGGCTACAGTGAGCTACGATCATGCCACTGCACTCCAGCCTGGGTGACAGAGCAAAATCCCAGGCAGGATGGGCCTGTGAGCTTCTTGGCAAGACTGCCATGGAAACGCCTCCTTGTATAAGTTCATTGAAAACGCCAAGTTTTAGGGAAAGTGAAAGCATTATGGGTCCTACCTCCTGGAAGATACATGGATCCTTCAGGGGTTTAAGGAATCTCAACTGTATGCCCTGTGCTATTCTATGAAAAGAAATGGAGATTGTGTTATAAGAACGTGGTATATTCATTCATCGATTAGTTCATCATACAGAGAACGCCAGCAACATGCCAGGATCCATCCCTTCCTGCACAAACCTTCCATTTAATCAGCATCGAACAAGCTAATGTAAAATTACAACAGAAATTCCACAAAAGAACTGAACCAAGAACTCAAAAGGCTAAATCAAATGGAGCCAAAGTGACAGATGTGCTCTGAAAAATAAAATAAAAATGCTAGACCATCCTTCTCCCCATGTTGGATATATATATGATATTAAAATTGAGTACTTACTAAGACTAAGTGACCACTTTGCAAACAAGAGACTATAATAAGTTTTCTGATATCTAGCTTATTAGATATAAGATGTCTAGAAACGTATAATTCTGCCTTGAACCACATAGAGACTTTGGGTTAGTCATATCAACTTTCTATATCTATTCATATTATAATGTAATAATTTAAATGCAATATGAAGGTTTATAAAACCTTTCACATACACTAACACATTTGGCTAATTGACCTCCCCTGGTGGAGAGCTGCTTGGCAGCTAGCTGTGCTGGTACCCACCTTGTCGTTGAAGAAATTGAGACTCAAAAAGGACAGGCAGCAATTGTTGAACTTGAACACGCACCAGCTGACCTGAGGATGCTGTTTTACAGTGGATTCTGCTTTGACAGGGCTGGGAGATCAGAATCTGCATTTCTAACAAGCTCTCAGAAAGCTCAAACGTGCAGCCGGAAAGGGTTAAGGGATCCCCGAGGTGATACAGACAGGAGGGTAAGGCAGGATCCGGCTTCAGACTCGGGGCTCTGTGCACTACCTGCCTATCTCCTGCAACTGGGGGCATCTCCGTGTGGGTTCTAAAGTTAGTGATAAAAAGTGAAAAAAAGTATGGTCTTTTCATCTCAAATGAATTATTTAAAACTAGATAAAAATAAGGGAAAGGGTTTTGATGAATATTCTCTGAGTATTGTGTGATGGCAATGATTAGAAAAACAAAAACATGTAGCGAATGTCAAGTAGAAACAGCCCCTTTTTAGAAGGATCTAAAAGAATAGTGATTGCGTTCTTCGCACTGATTCCAATCTGAAACATACAAACAGGATGTTTCCACAGATGTTTTTACACTTTTTGTTCATCTCCAAAGAAGAAAAGAAGCCTCCTGGGGTGGGGGTGGGGAGTGATTTTTTACAGAAGAAAAAAGAAGCTATTAACAACATTACAAACACATTTTTTCCTCAAATGATCAAATGACATTTGCCAGGCTGAATAGTCCCAGCTCACTCTCCTTTCAGATGCATTCAAAAATCATTCTGCACAGCACCGAGAAAGAGGTGTTTTAAAATCACATTGATTGGGCTTCTTAATCTCCCAAGGTTTCATTCAAATCTAGTTTTCATTATGTGGATATACCTATTCTTTCTTTGAAATTTTTCTACAAAGCTCCAATCTTTCATAATATTTCTGGGGTTTCTGCTCCCCAGATTGTAAGCTTCTCTCCTCACTTTGGAAGAGTGCATTTTTCAGTAAGCCCTGTGTTTTTCACAGGTTGCCTAGCTAGGCAGAGTCCATGCTATAACCCTACATGGATTTAAGGTAAAACTCTGCAATAAAATGCTCTGTGACAACGTGACTGCGACATGTTGCCAAGGGCAATTAGCTTCAAAACTCCCTGGAACTCCTGGTCGCTGGCTTCACAGTCTATTCATCCCGCAAAAACCACGTGTCCTCGTTTGGATGTGAAAGAAGTTTCTGGACCCCACTCACAGCAATATGGTGGTGCTGTCGTATCATTCCATGACTTACTTCTATGGTTAATATGGACATCAACAGACATGTGATGTTAAGAAACTACTTTGATGCCAGGAACACATACAGAGAGATAGAGCGAAGCCTGCCCTGAAAATGCTTGTATTTTAATAAAGGTGAGGTCAGGGCAGAAGTGTGTGAGAAAAGAGAACTGCCGGCACCAGTGAGCTCTCTCAGAGCCTGAGAGAGATCCAAAGAGCTCGGAGCAGGGAAAATCGGCCGCAAGTCCGAGAGGGGCTTGTTCTCCAGCTAAGTCTGTTCTGAAGAGACAGGCTGAGAGGAGGGGAAAAGCCCCTTCTAGGAAAGGGAAAGGAATAAGCAGAGGCAAAAAGGACAGAATTCATGTTCTATATTTTATTTAGGCAAATTTGCCCTAGTGCGTTTGATGAAAGATAAGGAATGTGTGAAAGTCCTCTAAACTGTTCTATTCTCTCCTTATTATCTTTATCAATGTATGTTTATTAATATGTATATATATGTATATATATAAGATGCATTTGTATGTGTGTATATCTGTGTTTGCACACATTCATGTATGCATGTGTGTATGTATGTATGTGTGTCTATGTGCTTGTACATATATGTGTCTGGACACTGGCTCTGGGTCTCATTTTCTCAGCGCGGGGCTGATACTGGAGGCTGTAAAGTTGTCTGATACTGAAGCAATACCATATTGGAGAAATACGCTCCTTAGATGGACTTCATTTGCCTACATACATTTTTCCTTTGAGGTTAATCCAAGATATTTTTATATTTTTGAAGGACTAAAATAGCAATGTATTAAATTAGAAAAACGTGAACACAAAGCTAGATGCTGCATTTAATATAGGACGTTAATGTTTCCTCCTCTGAAGAATTAAGAAGAAAAGAAAATAAGATCAAGAAAGGGAAAAATTGATCACACCCGGCTCAATGAGGCATCTTTAACTTACAACATTTGGCTTTATTTGTGTGTGTTACAATTAAAGGACACATTGTCAGATGAAGGTTCTCGTTTAATGAGATATCAGCTGTGTCAGAATTGCAAAAGTACACAAATTTAGAATAAAATCTCCCGAAGGGCTGGCGTTTCTTTGTCAGGCTAATGTTGGCAGAGTGGCACTTTCTCTAAGTGCATTGCGAATTTTGTTTGCATTGCTTTTTCCTCCTCCAAATGTGATTAGGAACTAGACTTTCCAGAAGCATCTACTGCATGGGCTCTGCTTTGAAGAAAAACTATAAACAATAGAGTTTGAGACAGCCTAATAAATAGTTTTCCGATATCATTAGGACTGTAGACATCCATTAAAGGCCACCTAAGTGGCAAGGCTCCAGCATACTCATAAGCAGTGTTCCTACCTATTGTGTTTCCTGTGTGTTATTCGCTAAGAGAAGGCGGGTATCCTTGCAATGAATGCACCCCAATACACGGCCATGTATTTGAGTCTGAACAGTCTGAGTTACCAAAGAAAGAACAGGTTTGTTGACCTAAACCATCACATAAAAATAATTAAATGCATCTGAGACATATTGCTGCACATCCCTTAGGCTCAGAGCAGCAGAGTGTACTAGAGAGTTCCTCACTGGTTTCCAACAGACTCTCCACTTACTCTCCTGATTGTTCCAGCCTAGATCCCGGGATTCTGGGCATTTGTCCTTCATCCTTCTTCTGCCTCTTCCCTCTACCAGTCTTTCTCTCGCCATAGGTGATTCCATCTCCTGTCTGTAAAAACTGCTCTATTTCCACAGGCACGACAAGACCAGGCACCAAAGAACTCCACCATGCAACCTCCCTTGTCCAACTTCTTCCTTCTAGTAACACCCAGACGGTGGCCAGTGTACGGTCTTGGGGAATGACTCCATTCAGAGACACAAACCCTGTTTCTACTTAGTCTGCACTGTTCATGTTACTTCTCTTCTCTAATCCTGCTTTCTCGTTTGTGGGCAGGAATGACAACTGACCTTACAGGACTATTGCATGGATTACATGACCATACTTCATAAAACTTAAGATGCCATTGATTATAAAATGTACCATTATTTTATCTGCCATCAGAGAGGAAGAGATGTTGACAAGATACTAGGCTATGCCATTGATAGCCAGATTTTAGAGCTGGTAGAATGTGAAAAGTGGGATATCTTAAAATCAACAAAATAGGATTTAAGAGGGTATTGCATACAAGGAATTTAACAAGGTAACCTGGTTTATTATAGGATGTATCAGCTGGTTGTGAAAGTAGTTAAAGATACCTTATTCATTCCAGTGCAGGGAGTTAAGCGACATATCAAACTCTGCTCAGTTATATGTGAGAGAAATTTACGGAAGAATTTTGCATTGGGTTGTAATGGGATGAGAGTCTGGCAGAAAGGCAGGCTATTGGCTGAAGGCGACAATGTCTTACTCAAGTGGATGGTCTCCACACGGGGTTGTGAAAGAAAAGACTTCACTAAGATTTTTTTTTTAAAGCATGATGAGGATCTTAAAATGCTTGTTCCACTTAGTTTTTCCATTTGTTTTTCATAATTATCAAATGGCTGTGGCATGTAAGATTTCAGGAAACTAAAGACCCATTTGGTAACCTGCTTCTCCAGAGGTCCAGTTCTGGCATCAGCGTGAGAGAGCTGACCATGCTTTAAGATTTTCTCAGTTTCAACACGTCACCACTCCCAGATTTTCAAAAAAGCATAAGTATGATGGATTCCCTGTATTAACTATCTAGTATTTTTATGAACTGTAAAGATCGTAAATTAGAAGCAAAACTGGGTCCTTCTTTTCTAACTCTTTTGGGGGAAATGCAAGAGCCTTGCAAAACAGTCATCTGTTACAGAAAGGCATCAGGTTCCTGAAATACTGTGCTGAAAATGTCAGTGTGCATTCAACTTTGTTGTTTTACTTTTTTAGTTTTTAGTCTAAAAATTATAGATCCTTTGTTGTACTCAAATCTGGTTACTTGAAAGTAGATACATATTTTAGTCTCACAATATGAAATGGAATCTGGTTGGGTCCTCCCTCCATTTCCAGAACTCTAGGTCAGTGAACTTTTATCCCATGACCAAAATCCAAAGGAATGGTCCTCATACGGTATTTGGGTATTCAGTATTTAGATGAAATAATAAACACTGTAGTATTAAAACAGCGGTCCCTTTTGTTTGGGGCAACTTGCTCAGAATTACGTATTTCTCCTAAGTTCTTAAAAAATGGCCTTGGTAGGCTGCCACTTGCCACATGGGAATATCCCAACTTTCCTGGAGCTACAGAGAAAAACACCCCCACACGCTGGCAAACACCAATCTAAAGTTCAGGTCTTTTTATAGTAACACAGAGGCAGACATATTAAATTATTATGCCACATTTCTGCCAGGTTTCGACTTTTTAAAAATTCTCTGTTATAAAGCAACCCAAGCAATTCCCAAGCCCTGCGGTTGGCCGAAGTTTCTGAAAGAATAATGTATACATGTTACTTAAGGCATCTCCTGACGCCCTGGGCAGGTGGGCAGATGGGCAGGTAGGTAGGTGAGATCGCCAGGCTGCAGAAGAGGGAAGACAGTCAGCAGAACAGCCGGGACATTGTCATTCAAGGCCAAGCACAGTCTGTAGCAGAGCTGGCATTAAAGAACTCATGTGTTCCTGGTTAGGGCCGCTGTTTGGCAGTCTGTTCTGGTTTTAATCCGACCGGGCTAGAGTCTCTCTCCCCTTTGAAGTCTCAGGGCTGCTGGGAAGGAGGATCCCGTGCTCCAGCCTTTGCTGTTCAAACTTGAACCAAAAGGATGATGAAATGTGCCCGTAGCTAAGTCAATTGGTGGAACAAAGGGATGCTGTTGGTCAGTAGCTCGGTTTTCTTCCGAAGAACAGCAGTGAGCTTCAGTGATCGTTCTTGTTGAAGTATTCATGGGTCTCTGAAAACGACCTTTCAGCTTCTTCTTTCCCCCTAATTGTTAAAATGTGCTACACTGGCTTGTGTGTGTGTGTAATTTTGATTTGTTTCCTTTTCCTGAACTGTCCTTCCTTCTAGGTGTTCCACGGCCTTTGTTTAGCCAGAATCATTTGGGGGCATATTTTCGGATTCCTCTGTCTTTTCAGAACATCGGCTATATTTCACCCCTTTTGAAAGGTTTATCCTGAAACTTCCTCATTTTTAGAATCTTTCCCTTCTAATGAACAAAAGCAACTGAGGGTTTGCTTTCAACATTCTGAATTGTATCACCTTTCTCATTTCTGTGTATTTTTGTACACTATTAACTTTGAGAGGAATTTTAAGATATGGAGAAAGGGTGCATGCCTCCCTCCCTTATCTCTAGCATTTATGAGGGTGGTTGCTTCCTCTAAATCGATCTCCATTAACTTTGATTTTTTTCTGTAGAAAACCATGTGCTGAAATAATGCTTTGCCAGATGTGAGAGTGGATCCCTCCCCCTCCAAACACACACTTAAGCCTCATTTTAGTTCTAATATGTTGGTGCATTTTTTATTCAGTCTTATGCTACATTTATTTGGTCATTGGCTTTGCTTGCGAGAACATCTTCCTTTATCTTGAGGATATACTAGTATTTTAAAGTTAGTGCTTGTTTGTTGTTGTTGAAGCCGTTTTATTTTAGTTTGTAATTTAAAATGTAGGCTGTCCCTTATATACAGACTGTTTTTGCTAATTTCTGATATAAAGTACACATTTGTTCATGTTTCTTGTCATCAGTGGGCCAAAGCTAACATTACATAGTATGTTATTCCCCTCCGAGTCGTGCTGGAGTCTGCAGGCCGACGAAGGAGAAAGGGAGTCACCGGCAGTCTTGTTTCCTGTGCTGCGTGTGTAAAACCTTTCTACCCAATGCTGCTATGGGGAAGGAGTATCTGTTCTGCAAAACTTATTTAAGCTATGATTTTTGTATTTATTAATTAGCATGACTACACTAAGTCTGTGGTGCTGATTTCACTTTTAAACCCACATCTATGAGTTTAGAGTCCTTAGAATCGTCCGCTCAATTGTGCTCCGAAGAGATAGCTGTGCAGTTCAGGTGCTCTGACATCTGGGATGCCCGTTTCTATACCGTCAACTTCTCTGTTGTGCCTCGTGTTATTTTTGTTTGTTGATGTGCTTGATTTTGCTGTATATTCTAGATGCTTCTGCCTCCCCCCCCCCCCATGCCTGTTTCTGGCTCTCTGGCTAGCACAGCTCACCCTTTCATACATTTTGTACTACTGTTTAAGCTCCAGGCCTCATCATTCCTGGGATGTCCCGGCTGTCATTCTGGGGACTCTAAAGAAGTCGAGGTGGGGGTGATATATGCACAGGCACCTGGCCACCCTCTGAGAGCCAAGACCTTTAGTTTGTTCCTTTAGTTTCTTCCAACTCACGGATTTGTCATGCAGGGCATCAGGCTAAGAAGTTGGTGCACTTGGGAAGCTAGGAAAAATGTTGGTCCTCAGGTGGGCATGGGATAGAGGGACAGTGTCCACATGGGGTGGCAGGGGTGATTGTTGCCTAAAGATTGCTGGGTAGGGAGGGGATCTCCATCTCAGAAGGGATGCTTCATGCAGTGCCATTACTGATGGAGAGCATTCTTTTTTTTTTTTTTTTTTTTTTGAGACAGAGTCTCACACTCTTGCCTGGGGCGAGTGCCGTGGCATCAGCCTAGCTCACAGCAACCTCAAACTCCTGGGCTCAAGCAATCTTTCTGCCTCAGCCTCCCGAGTAGCTGGGACTACAGGCATGCGCCATCATGCCCGGCTAATTTTTTCTATATATATTTTTAGTTGTCCAATTAATTTCTTTCTATTTTTGGTAGAGACAGGATCTCGCTCTTGCTCAGGCTGGTCTCGAACTCCTGAGCTCAGAACTATCCGCCTGCCTTGGCCTCCCAGAGGGCTAGGATTACAGGCGTGAGCCACCGCGCCCAGCCACGAGAGCATTCTTGTTTATTTAAAGGTCAACTCAAAGAACCAGGAGGGAGAGCTAATTCAAACACATGTCCCAAACCAAAAAATGTTAGAAGGGCATCCTGGGGCCATGGGGGTAGGAGAGAGCAGATGGTAAAACACAAGTCATTTCCATCGTTAATTCCCTGGATGATCTTGGCCAGCTGATTCAAGCTTAGGTCTAGACCTTTCTGGATCTCAGATTCTCATTTGAAGTTGTGAAGTTTGGACTAGAAGGTCTCCATACCCTTGGCTCTGAAGTTCTATTTTTTAGTAAAGTTCTGGCACAACCAACGTTTGCTTCTCAGTAGTTGATACCAATACTGAGGGTGCCACGGGACTGAAATAAAAATGAGTTACCACGTGGATCTTTATTTTCTGCTGTAGAAACCAGAATTGGATTTTCTCACAGTCGCTCTGTGTAGCTGCTGCACAGTGTACCATTCAAGTGGTTGAGTTTTCCCAATCAAATTGGCCTTTGCTGATTTGTTTGTAGACTATAAACACAGTCTTAGGCTGACCACTTGTTTGACTTAAGACCACAGAAAAATGATCCAACAATGACAAATTTCTATTTCTTCTCACCAACTCATGCAAAAGAGCAAAGATATTAATAGAAACTAAGGGGAAAAAAGAGCTAGTCAGTGATCCAGATATTTTAAACATCCTGGTATTTGGAGGCATCTGGATAATTCACAGCTTTCTTCATTGTTGTTGTTCATTTATCATCCAGATGTTCCCCATCATGGAAGCACCGCTCGAAACTCTATTTCAGCTAATAACCTAGAGTGGAAAACTCTATGTCTTTGTTTGGTTGTCCTTGGTGCTCCATCTTTCCCTCTCTCTTCTTCTAAGTACCTCTTCCTCAAAATCCCCTGGGAATGTGGCATTTTTGCCAGATGCTTAGGTGTTAGCCTTCACATTTCTTTTTTTAATCTCCATGACCGTTCTGTACCCTGTCTGCTTGAATTATAGATTGCATTTGTCAAATAATGACACATGCAATTGGATGTCTTTTAAGACCTTTGAAATTCAACTTCCTTGAATTGAGATTAAAGTGGGTATTATCTGCCCTGCTGCAGTCAAGCCCGGGATGCTTTGAGCCCTGCATAAAAGTTTTCCTAGGCTGGTACTTCTGACTTGCACAGTCTGGAGGAAAGAAAACAAGGTGCTTTTTTCTTCCAGAAGGTAGACATGGATACCATAAAAGCTACCTAAAGCGTAGTCCCCATTAGAAAGAACTCTGAAGTCAATAGCTTTTGGAAACATGACTGTCCTTTAGAATGTCCTGAATATGTGTTTCTTTGGGCATTCAGGAAGCATTATCAGTTGTGAGCGAGGACCAGTCGTTGTTTGAGTGTGCCTACGGGACACCACACCTGGCTAAGACGGAGATGACTGCGTCCTCCTCCAGCGACTATGGACAGACTTCCAAGATGAGCCCACGCGTCCCTCAGCAGGACTGGCTGTCTCAACCCCCAGCCAGGGTCACCATCAAAATGGAATGTAACCCCAGCCAGGTGAACGGCTCAAGGTAAGGAGACTGCTGCCCTCCTGTTTTCCTCTCCCTTCAGACGGCACAGTGGAAGTTACTGACACTTCTGCAAAGATGGTTTCAGAATGGAAAACCATTGAGCAGTAACATTGGGCAATGCTGAGAAAATGTGTTTTCCAGTGGTTTGTGTTGAGGATAGAGGTTGTAAACCCAGTAGTATATTTACCAAGAACTCTCTTTGAAGATGTGGTGTTCGATGCTATTTCCCAGGCACGCGGGCTCTGTGGGAGGGGGGCCTTGCCCACATATGGCCAAATTCATCTCTGAGGTTTTATTGCCTGGAAAATAGTGATGTCTTGTGTTTCTATGAAAGGAGCGTGTCAGCCAGTGGCCGCGCAGTGCAGCATAGGTCCAAGCATTTGAATTTGCTAATGAATCTGCTTCATCTACCTGCCACCCCCACCCAACTCTTCAATCCCAGCTGTGCTCTTCTCTTAGCTGGCTTTTTCTCATCTTAACCTGCACTTGAAGTCCAGATCCAATGCCTGCCGTAATTGTTAGCTTTCCTGCAAATGCACAGATAATGTGCACGTAATAATAAAGCTGTCACATATAATGTGCTATCAAATGCACAGATGTCCCTGGCATTCAAAAAAATTGTATTAGATGTAATTTTGAAAAGTAAAATTAATTTCAATTATGATATAATACCTTATGTATATTCAGGAAGAATATAAAACCTTCAGACAAAGAAAGGATAATTTCTTTTAAATGTTGCATACTCTACAGTCATAAGAACAGCTCACATTTTCTAGTACTTTACCGTGTACAAAGGCCTTCTAGGTCTAATAGTCCATCAACCCTCCAGGCACCCCCCCTGAGGAGTGATTGTCCCTGCCTGATGGATGAGGAAACCTATGATCGGGCATTTTCTGTCTAACCCAAAATCTCCACTTAAAGGGAACCAGAATTTGGATTCGAACCAGGAGTGTTTGACTCCACACCCAGAGCACTTTCCACTGTGTTGCGGCTATAATAGGGCCTTTTTGTTACATATATGTTTTAATGCTAAGTATGTTTATTGACAGTGTCATATTTTATAAGTACTAGAAACCATTGCGTCAACTCCTAGGATGGCATTAATGAAGGTGCCAAGTCACAGTGCCTTAGAGGGAACATCTGCAGTGAGGCTGGATGTGTCAAATGGGAAGATGGGAGACGCCAGAACTTTCCTTGACTCTGAAAAGGCAGTTTACTTCTGTGCATCTAGTTGCTTCTTGCAAAGGGAGACAGCTCTGATGCTGAATATTTCTACCATGCAGGTCCTGTAAGTGGAATTCTTGGGTCTCATCAAGAGATCATTTTCTGTAGTTCTGAAAGGACCCTGGCAGGAAATGCAGTCATGGGGTCTGCAACACCAGAGTTGTTTGAAGTTAATGATTACACATTAATATTTTACCTGTCAATCCCATTCACTTGATAGAATGTTTCTGCTGGTCCTATGTATTTCTGAGACTGAGAAGAATGCAGTGTGATGGAGTTCTAAAGAATGCAACACTGTTTCTGAAGAAGAGTAGTTGGGGAACTCAGCCTGTAAACACTAAATGGATTCTGTTTTGGGTGGAGTCACGTGAGCCCGTATAGCCAGCGTGGTCACGGTGGAGACACTAGGTTCTAAGGCTTTTCTTCTGCAGAGGGTAATTTGTACCTGCAGGCGCTACACCTGCCTGGGCCATAAGAGAGAGGGATTGTGTGTGTGAGAGAGAGAGAGAGATTGGGGAGGAGGGAACCTCAAGCAGAGGGGCGCTGAGATGATCCCCAGCAGACGATGAGCAGAGTGAACCTGCCCTGGCCTTGTTTGCAGTGTGTGGCCCGGGGCCGGCCCTGGGAGAGCTGCCTGGATTTAGCAAGCCACAGAAGGGAAAACTGAGTGAGGAGGTGAGAACAGTGTTGCATAAACAAATGTTTCTCTTGTCCTCACTGTGCTACTCCTGAATTAAAAAATAAACTAAAATAAGTATTCTGTTTATAGAGAAGTGCAAACACCATTTTCCTTCCCGTGATAGCTGATGTTCCTTCCCGTCCCTGCCTGGTTGGATGTGGGGCAACCTTTCCAGCCTACAATGGGTGCCCCAGGGACTCAGGACAGGGGTTCAGAGTAACCATGAGTCCTGGCCCAGGGGCTTCTGTCCCCAAGAAAGACAGGAGGGTGGCTTCCTCCAGGCCCCTTGACCCCATGGACCCCAGAAGGCTCTTGGGTGGTTCTTCTCTCAGGCAGGTGAAAAGACAGGTGCTAGCCCAATGGTCTCTTTCTCAGAAATGAAATCTTTTTCAGGGGAATTGGACATTTTCTTTCAAGGTAACCATGGGAACCTTAAGAGCTCCCTCTCTCAGGCTGGCAGAATTCTAACATTGCTCAGAGTGCTCCTGTCACAGACCTTAAATGCCGTTCCAGCCCTGGAAGGCAAACAGAGACGTGGTTTCAGTGTGTGGGTACTGAGGGAATTCAGCCACCCCATCCTCCATGTCCTCCTGACAGTGCAGATGTCAGCCAGTCACCAAGTGGCATCCTCTCCCATCCTTAAGAATGTTCTGGGAGGAGAGAGGGGTGGCAGGTATTAATCCTCTTTGTAAAAGAGATAAATACAGCTCATTCCTGCCCCCCAGAGCGCGATGTGTTTGCTGAAGCCACGTGTGTGGCCTGGCTGGGTATGTCACTCAGGGCTCTCCAGAGAAATAGAAACTATAGGATATTTTAATACTGTAAGAGATTCATTGTAAGGAATTGACTCCTGCAGTTTTGGGGGCTGGCAGGTCTGAGATCTGCAGGGAAGGCTGGCGAGCTAGGAACTGGGCAGAATTTCTATTTTACAGTCTGGAGGCAGGATTCCTGCTCTGGGCAACCTCCGTGTTTGCTCTTAGGGCCTTCAACTGGTTAGACGCACCTCACCCACATTGTCCAAAGTGATCTCCTCTAGTGAAGGTCAACTGACTTAGGTATGCGGTTAACCACATCTACCATGTACCTTTGCAGCAATGCCTCGACCGGCGTTTGAGTCAGTCACTGGGAGCTGCAGACCTGCCAAGCTGACGCAGGAAACTGAGCCCCACACCTGACTTCCAGGGACTCTAGACTGGTTGGTGACTGGTGGGGCCAGACTGGATGGAGAGTTAAAACTCTTCCAACTAGTGTGCTCTGGGTGGCCGGCTCCCTGTTACTGAGGGAGCCCAGCCTGGCTGGACGGTGGGCGGTAACAGGGGTCGCGCACAAGGTCGGGGCTCTGTGACCCCCAGGAGTGTTGAAACGTGGCTGTGAGCCAGAGTCTGCTCTTCAGGACTCGACAGGCTGCCCGAGGGAGGGCGTGTGAGGAAGAGAGAGCTCCTGGGCATCAGTGGAGCTGAGACCCATCCCACCTGGAGAAGCGCACGTGGCCTAAGTGGCCGAGGGGACCACCTGGGAGCAGAGCCGCAGGTTTTGCCGGCTCGTGGCATGTTCTTTGTGTACGTAGGTCAGGTCCAGCTCCACCAAAAGGAACATGGATGTGCATCCACTCCACTTCGTTGTGGGGACCGAGAATGGGCACCTGGGTGGTGCCAGCCCTGCTGAGGTCCCGGAGACAGAGGCAGGGGTCACGGAGCTACGGACCCTGCTGTGGAGGGTGTCACAGCAGAGCTGCTGCAGAGCAGGTGTGGCTCACTCGCCTCCACATGAGGACGCCACCAGGAGTGTGGCTCTGGGACACTCCACCTCCCTGTGTCCTTCCAGACTCAGAGGCCTCAGGCCAGGGATGCCGGGGAATTAGCCTGTGTTCTGGCTCCTAGCCCAGCACCCTCTTGTAATTGTCCCTGCTCTGAGTGCACGTGTAGGGGCTTTGCCGTGGCACACAGGCCTCTGGAAGTCAAGTCCAAGGGGAGATGACATAAGTCAAAAATTGGTCTTTGGCGAGACTCCTACCTCTGTGTCCCCCACTGCTCTTACAGGTACCTCCGTGGGAGACAGCCACCCACTGCAGCTTCAGTCTCGCCAGAGCATGACCCCTCCTTCCGCACAGAGCCCCGTCCTTGGGAACAGACCTCTGTCTGTCCCTCTCCATTCATTGCCCATGGAAGAAAAGGCCAAGTGCCTTGGGGGGAAGAAAGGACTTAGTTCCCAACCAAATAGTGGAATTCTACAAAACTTCAGCTCTAACAGGCCTAAAAGCCCCTGATGTGAAATACGAGTGGTGAAATGAGCTCTATTGCCATCATAATAGAGTTTCTTTAAAAAAACAATAAAAGAAATCCAGGAGAGAAAAGGAACCACAGCTTTATGAGCCAACAGGGAAGTCTTTGTGGGTTTGGCTTGGCCACTGCTGATCAAACGGCAGAATTCTTGCAGACCGTAATCTAATTGTGCTTTGTGTAGACACAGGACATCATTCTCAGCTTCGGTGGCCCACAGCCACCCTGCCTCTCTCTTTCTTCCCTCCAGCCTCACGCACCAGAAACTCCCAGGCGTTCACACAGTGGAAAACTGTCAGTGTGCGGCCAAACTCAAACCAGCTGCCTTCCTGCGCCAGCACGCAGAGGGCTCTGCTCACCCTAGCGAGCTCCCTGCCAGTGCCCCTGATTTGCCGTGAGGTTCCTGAGGCGCAGCCCTCGTAGATTGGTGCGATGAGCCAGGAGATAACGCACGCTCATGTGTGGTCTGCGATAAAACTGTCTTCCCATTAGCAGGCAGGCAGGACCGCGAGTGGAGCAGGCTGCTTTTCCTCTATCTGCGCATCCCTGGCTCGGGGGGCCAAATCTTAGGCAGTTAGTGTTGAGTGTCGCCGTCATCTTTCCATAGGTGATGGCCATTCCAGGTAGCCCACTGGAGGCTCGCTGCAGCTGGGACTTCATGAGTTTGTGCGCCGTGCCATGAGTCCTCCCCGTAGCCCAGTCCCCGGGCCACCTGCAGCCATTGGCGTTGATTCTGTTGGGTGAGGGCTCCCTGGTCGGTGATTCTCAGGTTGGGTCCAGGCCTGGCAGCATCAGCACCACCTGGGAACTTGTTCAAGATGCAGATTCTCAGACCCTGCCCAGACCTACTGAATCAGAAGAGACTCGGGGCACAGCCCAGCACTCTGTGTTTTAAGGAGCTCTCTGGGAGATTCTGATGCTCGGTGATCTGAGAGCCACGCTCTGTTTTGAGATCCAAAGAGAGGAGAAACGAGAATGCCCATAGCTGGGTGGAGGCGGCCTGTTGAGTGGATGATCTGGGAGAACACACGTCGAGGAAAGGCTGTTCTCAGAAGCCCGTCCCCTGCGTCGCGGAGCACCTCCCTCACTGCGTGCCATGCTTGCGCCTGGCCTGGCTGAGCCCACGCAGTGAGAGACGATGCTGTCCCGCCTTGCTACTCTGTGTGGTCTTGGAAGGAGATTCATTGTATGATGCAAATAACTCCAGGCTGGGACCAGATAACAAGATGCTTTTGTCATGTTATTTTAAAAGTGTGCCACCTGTAGTGTGATGGAGATGGGTCATCTGAAGTGTCCGTCTTGGCCTCAGACCTCCTGGTGGTGCCCGGACTCATTCATGCAGTCCACAAGTGTATAGTGAACACCCACTACGTGTAGTCACCATTCCAGGAACTTGGGAGACAGTAATAGAACCCACACAAAAATCCTGCCTCATTAAGTTTGCTCTCTAGTAGGAAGGCCGTGAAACCAGAGGACTTATTAAATATATAAGCAGGTGTGATCGTGGTGAGTGCTGGGGAGGAAAATACAGCAGGAAAGGGGCTGACGCCTCTTGATAGGGTGGCCTGAGAAGGTCACCTCTGAGAAAGTGACATTTGAGTAAAGCCCAAAGGCAGTGAGGAAAAGGCCTTGTGGTTAAGCAGCAGAAGATGTTTTGGGCAGCGGGAGTGGTAAGTGCAAAGGCCCTGAGGTCAGCCTGAGGTGTTCGAGGAGAACAAGGAGGCCACTGTGGCTGATGTGTGGTATCTGAGGGGAAGAGTAATAGAAAACGAGTTTGGAGAGATCCTGGGGCCAATTGGGGACCTTTGACTTTCATACTGAGTGAGCTCAGAAACCACTGGGGACTTCAGGCAAAGAAGGGATGTAATGCTACTGAGACTTAGCAGGGTCTCCCTGGCTCCTGGGTTGAAGTGCAAACCCACGGGGAGGCTCCTGCAGGAATTTGGGCGAGGGATGGCAGAGGGCAGGAGTGAGGGAGGGGTGGGAGAGGTAATCGCATCCTGGGTGTATTTCGAAGGTAGAGCTAACGTACTTTGCTGCGGGGCTGCACATATGCTATGACGAAGGGAGGACGTGAAGATAGGCCCGAGCTTTAGGAGATGTACCCCAAACAAGGTCTGGACAAACCTCCTGAGACTAGAGCCCAGGCCCCCTTGTGCCTCAGCCCAAGCACTGGGGACGGGAACCTGGCTCTGATAAACACCACGTAAAACGGGAGAGGCTCTTGCCTCCTTGCCGGAGTTCAGTGGATCTTAATTCATTAAACCAGAGTCCGTCCTCTCAACCATAGTGGTTTTGCTCCCAGGACACTTGGCAATGTCCACAGGCATTTGTGATTGTCACAGCTGGGGGATGTTACTAGGATTTAGTGGGTAGAAGCCAGGGTTGACACTCGACATCCTACAGTGCCCAGGATGCGCCTCTGTGACAGAACACGCCCGCCCCCCGCCACACCCTCCAAAAGGATGATGTGGCTCCAAGCGTCAGCAGTGTCGGAGCTGAGAAACCTGCGCTAAACCGACATTTATTTGGCGTTTACTGGCATCAGGCACTGCGTCAGCTTCTGTGAAGATGGATTAGGAGAATCTTGTGGTCGATCAAAGGGGGAAAAGATCCTGTGAGATTGTCAGGCACATACAAGTGCAGAGGGACATGCAGGGGCCAGCGGCAGCAGGAATGAGGTTGCGATCAACTCCAGCTGGGCAGGAAAGAAAGACTCTGAGAGGGATACTGTTATTATTTCTACAACATGCTGTGGTTTGTTAATAGCTTTTAGATGCAGTATATTGTCCAACTTCTTCATTAAGTCTGTGAGGTGGCATTATATGATTATACCCATTGTACAGATGAAGACCCTTGAGCGTCCACAGTGTAGCTTGCTCAACTCCACGTGTTGTGGGTGCTCCCAGGCCTGGGCTCTTCTTCACTCCCTCAGGGCTTTTCCATGTAGCTGAAGGTCGTTTCTGTGTTGGCAGGGACAGCAGGGTTTCCTCCAGCTGCCAGACACAAAATAATATTTTATCTTTTTTCTTCTAAGAGGCATTCCATTCAAGTACCAACTGCATTTTGATTTCTTGTATATCTTACACATTAAAAAAACATTTACTTTCATCTCATTTTATTTTATCATACCAGGTCAATTTACCTGTTCTCACCTTTATGTGAACTTCACAAGGTGTCTCCAAATGAAACCACATTTGAAAAATGATCAGTATGGTGAAGAGACCTGCATTCTGAGCGTTTCAAAGGCCCTCAGTACAGACTTGCTGGGCTGAAATTAAAATGAAAAAATTCTCAGTTATTTGTCATTGTGTTAGAAAGGGTCCTTCGCCCCCACTACCACAAACACACTGATGTATGGGCTGAGGGTCTTTTAACACCAGGTCCTCTCATTGTATGTGCAACACCCAGTGCTTAGTGTCTGACAGCGGTTCACTGGGCCTGTCTCTCTGCATATCTTCCTGCTTTGACTCACTGCAGTTTGACGTCACATATGTTTTCTTACCTTTTCTATGGAAGTCTAAGTATTATTTTAGGATAGTGAAATCCACTACACTAATTGCATTTGCTCCTTTCTGCCTAGGGCTCTGACTTGGACTGGCATAAAAGGTGTCTCCTAATTAAGCTCCAGGCTGTGCTGTGGGTGGCCCTGTGTTGAAGACTTCCAAACTAGTGACTTTTTCCTAACTGTAATAGTGGGTGTCTTAGTCATCGCAGGCTGCTATAACAAAAATGCCACAGCCTAGGTGGCTCATACACAACAGAATTTATTTTTCATAGGTCTGGAGGGTGAGAAGTCCAAGATCAAGGTGCCAGCAGATTTGGTGTCTGGTTCACAGATGTCTGGTGCATCTTGTCACTGTGACCCCACATGGCACAAGGAACAGGGAGCTCCCTGGGGCCCCTTTATAAGGGCACAAATCCCATTCCTTAGAGCTCCACCCTCATTACCTGAGCACCTTCTACAGGCCTCACCTCCTAATAACCATCCCATTGTGGGGCGGGATTTCCACCTGTGAATTTTGGAGGGGGAGGGACAAGGAGTCAGTCTGCGGCAGTGAGGTCAGTTAGCAATAGCTTGTCCTGCTCTTCAGGGGCCTTGCGTCTTTGCTGTAGAACCGCGACACGGATTGAGAGAAGGAAAAGTTAGGAAGGGACACAGACGCTCTGCTACGGCGTCCTTGTCCAGCGCAGATGTCCCCATCCTTTCTCCGTAAGCAGGGGCTCATTACAGTCTCTGCCGGGTCTTGGGAGGTCAAATGGACGGATGCGGCTTTGCGCAGGAGGAGAACGTGAGAATTGTGTTCTTCCTTCCATTACAAGTGAATTCCGTGTGGTGGCCGTGGGCGCTGTCAGTGGGGAGGGGGCGCTTCTTTGGCATTTTCTATCCTGAAAGTAAAACCATTTGAGTTAACCAGAATTCACATAGCTTGTTTATAAAAATGAAAACCTTAAGCACCATAATGACTGTTGGGCTTAATTACTCCTGAAAAATGAGTCTTTCAAACAAGCAACAAACAAACAAAAAAAGCGCTCACAAAATAGAAAAGACCTCACATTTGGTCTTTATCATGCAACTGCTGGTAGAGATTTCATTCTATAGAACATTTTATTCCCGGATGATGAATCTCAAAATGATGCCTCCCGCCCCAGTTTTTGAGATCTAAATGTGACCCGGTCTTGCTGATATTCACTTGTCAGCTGTAAAGAGAAATACAAACTCAAATAATGAAACTTTCTCAGGGAAACTTCAAGCCCCCTTTTTGACACAAAGAGCTAGCTACTGTTGGGGACTTGGTGGTGACTTTTTCATTAATTTTGTTTTCAACTGCTTCGGAGAAGGGGGAAGGAACAGGACTGTTGGGAAGAGGCTGAAATTCCAGGTGTAAGAGAGAATATTTAGTAAGGGTAAAAATAACACGCAGCTGTGAAGACAAACGTCTACGGTTTCGGTTTGAGCCCGGAGTTGTACATGAATCACTGCCGAGCTCCACCGCGCCCGGGCTGCGGGGGCTGAAGCGGCTTTTCCACTGCCTCTGACGCAGAAATAAAACAGACCCACAAATTACCCTGCAGCTCTCCAGACAATCCCCTCCTTGTCTGGGCTCCTAAAAATACCTTCTGTGGTGACTTACCTCAATTCATGCTATGAAACTCGATTAGGAGTTTGTTGGCCGATTAGGACTAAGTAGGTGCTTTTAGGATCCTTAGGGAGAAAACCTCCTGAGAAGGGATTTATTTGTATTCGGGTTCGAGACAGGTCTGGGACGCCTGTCCCCGCCAGCCTCCTTGTGGAGGTCCTCTCGCAGCACTGACCTCTTTGGCCTCTTAGGGTAGGGCTGCCAAAGAAAGCCTTTCCATTTCTTCCAGGTGGCTTCATCACCAAGTTCTTCTTAACATGAAATAACCTAATAAACTAAAAAGAACATTCAGGAAGACAGTGACATTGTAATAAACAGTCACGAGCTGAACACTGTGCAATAGTAAATATTAGCTTGCTGACCTCCGTAAGAATTTACTGGGGTGCAATAATGAACAGTTGTCAACAAAAACACCCCTGCACACACACACACACACACACACACACACACACATACACACACACGCAGAGGCATGCACATGCAGTATGTTGTTGCGTTAATTTGTATGGTGCTTGACAGTTTGCAAGACGTATTCACTCACATGCATCAGCTCAGGGTGTCCTCACAGCAGCCTTGGAGAGGCATTCATTCCTTTTTATGAGTGAAGAAATCGAGCCTCAGGAGGTTAGGTGACTTGTTTAACGTTAACCAAGGTCGACATTGGTTTCCTGATTCCAAGGTGAAGGACCTTCTCTTGCACCACAGGTGTAAGGTAAAGAGCCCAGGATTTAGTTGGGGAGACTCACTTATAAATTCATTCATTCACTCATTTCAGACACTTACTGAGCAAATACAGGGAACGATGGAGGTGGAAAGGGGCCGTTCCTCTCTGGAGGCCCAGGAAAGGCTCATAGAGGCCCTTGAGGTGAGCACGGACAGGTGACTAGAGCAGGTACCAGGTGGTCTGGGCGGAGACACCAGCATCCAAGGCAGAGGGAATAGCAAAAGCAAAGGCCCGAGGGGGAGGAAGGGGGGGTGTGGGATGGTGTGGTCTTTGAGGGCAGAGCTGTGGAGTCAGGGTAAGGGGCTTTGGCCACTCGAGTGCCAGCCCCGTAAGAACAGGGACACTAATGAACCCCCAGCACCTGGGACAGTGACTGGCATAGTGAGATGTTCCATAAACATTTGTTAAATGAATGAATGAGTGAATCGAGGAGCCCCTGAGACAGATCCCATAGTATAATTTGGGGAATTCGGATTTATCCTCAGGTGCTGTGGGCCGTGGAAGGGGTCAGGGCTGACATGGCCAGCTTGGATTTGTGTTTGGGGAAGATTTGTTTTTGTGTCCTGGTAGCGGGAGAGAGGAAACTTGGAAAGTAAAGCTTGGGATGTTCTCACAGTGTGTGATGGAGAACATGGATGGAAGGTGGGGCCGGGTGCCAGAGGGATTGAGAGGGACAGGAGGGAGGATGGGTCTTGAAGAACAGGTAGGTTGTCAGCAGCATTGGCAGGTTTGCCGCTACCGCCTCGAAGAAGATGCGTTGATTTCTCCAGTTGCATCGTGACTTGGCTTGCGCTTTCTCCAAGGCCGAGTGCCTCTGCTAAGTGTTCTGAAACGAGGGCGAATCACGGATCTCGTGTGTCTGGTGAGCTCGGGGCTGTCCCTTGGGGCTGTGTTTGGTGACGTTCGTGGATAAATGAGGTCCGTTCACACTCCCAGGGGGCCGAGGCTCCGTGCTCGTCCGGTGCCGTTCCATCGCAGGGTCTTTGCATGTCCGAATCTGCCCTGCTGTTAAGCAGACTCCGATGTGAGGAAACCAAAGTCAGATGCCAACTTTCTTTTGTTTTTCAAAGACTTAAATTTATATTTTCACTATGTTTTTACAGGCATATTGCTCCTCCTCCCTTTTTCTTTTAAAGAGGTATTATGTATGGAAACAGCGCTGAATGAGCTTTTGTCGTGGGCTGTGTTATATTAACTACTTTCCCCGTGTCCCGGCTCCTGTCTTGGTCCCCAGTGCCATCTTCTTGGGCCCGGGTTCATTCGCACGCTGCTCGCTCAGCATGGGGACCTGGTGTCTGATGTCCTTCCATGCTTGCATGTTCGCCCTCCCCGTGTCGAACACACGCCGCGCTGAGCACCTCCCTGGAGTTCTGCTCAGGAGCAAAGGACTCTTACTGCAAACTGAGATGACCGATTTTCTTTTCTAACCAAACGCATCAGAACTGACACGTACGTCCAAATACACGTTGCTGTCGTCAGTCTCCCAACGGGCCTCTCCGTCCCCACGAGACTGCTGGCTCCTCTGTTCACATCTGCGACTTTCCTCCACGACTGTCTGCAGGGCCAGGCAGGGCGTATTCCTCTGAGATACTCAGTAGTGCTGAAACTGAGTCTTCCGAGGGCCCATTGCATTGTGATTGACGCCTGTGAAAGAGGCCACTCAGGCGGGTGTGCCAAGCGAGGTCGTAGAGTGAGCTGGGGCAGTGTTTGCAGTCAGGACCCAGCTGCCAGGGTTCAAATGCCGGTCCCTCCATGCCTGGTCGTGTCTTCCTGGACAACCATCCCTGTGCTTCATCTGTGACGTCACTGCCACTTGAGAGTATCCACCTCACGGGCTGCATATGTGAAACGCACTAATGATACCAGCTAGCGTCTGTCACGTGCTCAACACCATTTTAAAGACTTCGCCCATGTATCTATCACTATTACAGCGTAAAGACACGAAAAGAGTTTGGAGCCATCCCTAGCGTGAATTGACAGTCAAATACTGGTTAGAAGATGAACCGAGTAAGGTCTGTAAATGTTTGTTTCCCACAATGCATTAGGTGCTCTCAGAGACCTAAGTATTACCTTATTTAATGTTGACAAATTTGAACTGAAAATATAGACTTTAGGAGACTATGGAAACTACAGGGATATAAAATACTGTATCTCTCCAGGTTTTTTCAGTGTTTCATTATCATTTATTTTTTATGTTTCTGCACTGATCTCTCTGACCGGTCAGTTCTTTTTAAAAGCAATGTCAAAAACCAAACCAAAACAAAACAAAAACTACTGGCTGGTGTGGAGGACGGGCTGAGGACACGGGGCCTCTGGGTCTCTGTGGCGCACCTGAGGGCTGCGTGCTGGGGGTGCCTGGCTTCGTCACCAGCTCCTCCTGGCACTGTGTGGAGCGGTCTCAGATGTATTATGGGAGGTTGGGGAAGATATTGTTTACTGTATCACCCAGTTCTCTTCATGAGAAGCCCTGAGAGAAACTTTTCTTAAGTGAGAGCCCGGGAGAAGCTTTGCTTCTTCTGCATAACTGCTTTATGTGTATCCTGATACCTCGAACCTTCTAAGTGAAAGCATTTCCCTCTTTGCTTTGACCAGTAGAAAGCTCAGAGATAAATTGGTGTCCTACCCCCAGCAAGCAAAGATATCAATATCTCCGATGTGAGGAAGCTAAAGTCAGATGCCAAGTTTATTTTGTTTTTCAAAGACCTAAATTTATATTTTTCAGTATATTTTTACAGGCATATTACTCCTTCCCCCTTTTTCTTTTAAAGAGGTAATATATATGGAAACAGTGCTAAATGAGGCTCTTGTCTTGTGCTGTGTTGCATATAATCTTAAAAAATTATATTAACTACTTTCCCAGTGCCCCGGCTCCTGTCTTGGTCCCCAGTTCCATCTTCTTGGGCCTACTCAGTGGGCTGCTTTATCCCTTCATCGCTTCTGTGCCCTCGTTTTCTGCCCGTCTGCGTTCTCTTAATTACTTTTGTCATCATTTTGTCTTGCATGCATTTTTACAATCTATCTCAAGCTTCATATAGTTTGAGGACCCTCAGAGGAATAAAAGATGCTCAAAACCACCACACATACACACAAATAGAGCTCTAGTGTTGCAGGGGAAATGATGGAGTCCCCTCCCTAGAAAACTATCAGTGACAGTAAACACATGTTCATCCAAGTGGCTTCCACCAGTCACGCCTGGGGCTGGGCCTGGGGCTTCTTCCAGCCACCTCCCCCCAGTTCTGTAACCCTGAGAAAATCCAGCTGGGCTTGACAACATGTCTTCCTTCACCTTAATTTAAATTTAGCAAAATTTCCAATTTATTCGATATTCTTTGCCATGTTCTTTTACCATTCATTCATGATACCAGTGTATTTTAAGAAGTCAATACTCATGATTTTAAATTAGCAGAATTTACTTTTCCAGGTGTTATTTAAGAGTGATTATTATTTGAGGCTCAATAAGACAATTTAATTGAGCACATGTCCCCAGTTACCAGAAGGACACCAGTGCTCCATTGTTTTCACCGTGAAGTCGGAGGCATCGTCCTACACTCTGTACGCGTTCCCCGGAGTGACCACAGTTATGTCCAGATGCCGTGGAAAACTGAGATTGCTACAGAAACGAAATCCTCAGGTCAGGTGGCCTCCTGGGTGTTGTCAGGGTGCTTGGGCTGACTTTTGGCACCACGGCCATCGTCCAGTTCCTTGTCAGGATTTTTCATCCTGACCAAGCTTGCCCCTTTTGGTCACCCCACCTAACATGGAATTCCCCCGCTGTGAGCAGAGGAAGGCATCTGTCTTCCCAGCTCCCGTTCTCTCTCGCTGATGCCGCATATTGTGTGGAACTGTCAAGACTAGTGTTTTGTGTGTCATAAATAGAACCCAAACCTGAAAACGTGGATTTGAAAGTACGGTTAAGACACTATGATTTTTGTATGTCCTCAAAGGAGAGAGTCTTCGAGAGCCATGTCTTGAACCATGTTTATTTGTAATAAAGACACTTACGCCCCAAACAATAAGACAGATGTTTCATATTTATTAAATGATTATCCACTTGACAAGCGTCTAATAATCTTAGAATTTTCACATGAACTGCTGCAACGCACCTGTGCAAGTACTAAGAACGCGATGTTTAGAAGGATGCTCTTTGCCATGTGCATGTTAAAAGCAATATATTGAATGTCCAAATCCTTATCACATTAGCGTGGAGAACATACGGTCCCCTATTCTGGGCAGTGTTTAGTGCAGGTGGAATGCCAAGCTGTTTGTGGGAAGCTTCTCCCTGGTGATGGATGAGCTTCGGTGTGCATGACGAAGGTGCAGCTGCCGTGCAGTAAACACGGAGCAGGTTTCTGCAGTGTGGATTTTTTCTCGTGTCACCTGAGCAAAGAGCTGAATGTGTATGTATAGTGAGATGTTCAAGTGAACACTTTTCAATTCTCTGACGCATAAGATTTCTTAAAGCCATGCTCAAAAAGATGCCCCTGAAAAATTCTTTTCTTCTCCAGGAACCACCCCTCTTTCTTATTTACATCTTGCATATATGTCCTGGTTGTGCTGAACACTTGCTGTGCAGGGAATGAGCAGTCCCCGGGGCTAGGAAAGCACGTCGGTATGAATGCCACAAAGTACACTTTAAACCCGAGTACCGTTTGGGTCAAAGAGTCCTTGCTGCCTTCTTGAAATTAAGATCTATTTGACCTTTTAAAGGACGGTGTCTTGCCTTTACTTTTTGGAGGCATTCGGTGCAGGGGCTGGCAGCACGGGCGGTGAGTTCAAGTCCTAGTTCTCCCCGCCCCTGCTCTGCACCCTCATCTGCTGTGCGCTCGGTCAGTCCACAGCTCTGCAAAGCACAGGCGGTGCCGAACCGGCAGCCCCTCGCCAGGTGGCGGTGAGGAGTGATAACTATTAAGCTCTCAGAACGGGGCCCCCGTATGTGAACGCTGCTCTTCTGCTGTTAACATTTCCAAGAGAATTAACAAGGGGAAATGACTAAAAAGTGAGACTAGAACAACTGGAGCCACTTAACTCATATTCACTGAATACCTGCCTTGGGTCCCGCATTTTGAGACCCTGTGGGGTGACAGCTTCCTTCTTTAAGGTTGGAGTTCCCTTAGAGTTATTACAAAAACCATTCAAAATGACCAAAACCGTGGCTCCAGTCTGCTTTCTCTGAAGCGAAAGCAAAATACAATGGGAAAAAAAACCCTACTTTTTTTCATTGTCCTAAAGGCGCAAGTTTTGGAAACAGGGTCTAATGGTTTCATATTGCTGTTTTCTACAATAAAAGCTGAGATGGGAAAACTTAACGAGATGAATTGTGTTTTGTGGTTGTAAAATGAAAACAAAGTAACTTTACTAAACAATGCCCCTGTTTTAAATATTTACACATATTTTTGGAAAGCTCTCACGAAATGCATTTTAACAGCTCATTATATCCAGATTGGATGAGGGATCTACTTTCATGCCGTGGGAAAGCTCTTGGGATCCATGCCTGGAGCTCTCGTCTTCAGATATGGAAATTAAACTATGAAGAACTAAAAGAAAATGAAAAAAAGTCTTCATCCGAAGGGTCCATAGGCACCAATGTCCCTTGTTTCTATAATTCTATTCATTGCTTCAATCTTTAACTTTTCAGAGGTTAACTGCACTGCTGGAAAATAAAGAATTGATGGTGCCCGGTATACAGCAGGCACACAATAAAAACTGTCTAGATGAATGAGTGAATGATTGCATCTGTACAAAGGTTATCCTATACTTTGCAGTTGCTCTTTGAGTTACTCAAATCACCTGAGTAGCATCTAAAGTCTCTTTCCTAAAGCACCAAATCCCTCTAACTTCTCTTCCCTAGTAACTTCTCTCCTTGAGACAAATACACCAAAACATATGCACTCCACTCAAGTGGTGGAATTTTCCAGAGGAATAGGAAACTAAGTCTCAAGGAAAGACATTCTGTGTTTTGATATTAGGATGGGTCTTTCAGAGATAAATGTTCGAAGCCAGGAAAAATAGCATCAAGAGGAAATAATGCATGTGTAGGCAGTGGTGGAAATAGTCAGGATCTACTCCATGGGAACTCAGACTGTTATTATTTTAAAATTCCCTTCATGTTAGTACAGCTGTGAGGATGCCATCGGGCAGGGCTGTGTATTCCTAGTCCCGTGGCAGGGCCTGAGTCCTATGCCACCCTGACTGTAACCTCCATCCACGGATGGTAACCACTCCCTCTCCATTGTCAACGCTAAGCCCCCTCCGTGGGCTCTAGACACATTTGCAAGGGATGCTGAGAACAAACCTATAGTTCAAAGTTCCCAGATGCTGAACCAGTTCTTTCCAGGGTGCTGGGCCCTCGGTCAGCCCTTCCTGTCCACACCCCTAGTATGGCCTTTGGGTGTGGGATGACCTCTCCATCCCATCTCAACCCTGTCCCGCCCAGAGAGTGCCCTCTTGGTGTGGATGGTTTTGACCACCTCAGACTTGAAGGTCAAGTCCATGCCAAGCCTGGAACTCTCTGATCCGACAAGTTCCCTACAAAGCTCCAACTAACAAGGCTCAACAGAGACAAACCAGGGCTTATTGGAGTAGAACCCAAAACCTTAAACACTGGGATAGAAATGTAAAGTCCAGGAAGAGCGAAGGTGCCCAGATTCCTAAGAATTTGAAAAATAAATGCATTGGATAGAGCTAGAGAGGTGTTTCCAGAAACCACCTTAAATGACACAATCTGAATATCAAGACCCCTCAGTGACAATGGCCCTGGGTTAACCATACCTCTGCGGTTAACCATATAAGAAGGCACCGACATCTATATTCTATTAATATTTAAGCTGGATTTTCTATTTGGCATTTCCCTATGTCCTGTAGCTTTCAAATCTTACTTTTTAAAAAATGTTTTCCCTCTTTTCTTTTTCAAGAAAGGTAGGTTGGTCTTTATCCAAATGCTCACGGCAGCCCTGTGACTTCTCTGGGTCAGCACAGTTCCTTTCGCGTCCCTTTCCCAGGGGTCCTCTGGGGCTACCTCCCCCAGTGTCAGTCCCCTCCCAGCCTGCACCGAAGCCTGACACACGGAGTCTTCGGAGCCCATATCTGCAGGGGTTTGCAATCCACGGGAGGGTTTCGCCCTGAGGTCCCGGAAAGGACCGCCATTTCTGCTGAGCAGCGAGTGTCTGTCCACTTGGCCTGTCCTCCGCCACACGGCGAGAACGGACAGCAGCTCGCTGTTCCTGCACGTGCTCCCTGTCAGTTGTCCCGGATGGAGTTTCAGAAGGGGCTGGAAGGCAGTTTTGCTCCCTGTGTGCATGTTTCTACGCTTCTGCCCAGCACAGGCCCTGTGTCAGCCACGGAGCAACAGGAACTGATTTCACACAGTTCCGCAGACTGGAGGGCTAAGACCAGGGTGCCATCTGGGCCGGTGTCTGATGAGGGCTCTGTCCTTGGGTTGCAGATGGCTCGGTCGCCTTCCTGCTACGCCCTGACACGGTGGAGAGCGAGCCAGCTCTGCTCCCTTCCTCTTCTTCTGAGGTCTCTAATGCCATCCTGGGGCCTCCACCCTTGTGACTTCTTCTAACGCTAATCACCTCCCAGAGGGCTCACCTGACACCACCCGCTGGGAATCAGGGCTTCAGCATATGCATGTTGGGGGGACACAGCCTTCAGACCGTAACAGGCACGGTATTGGCCTTTGTGCACTGCTCTCTCCTTTCTTCCTTGGTCTCTTCCATCTTGCCCTCCTTGGTCCTCTGTGTGTCCTGCGAAGACCGTGCAGACGTCCTCCGTGCTCCCTGTGATAACGCAGAACGTGTCTCCTCCTGCAGGAGCTCCCCCGATGAGTGCGGCGTGGCCAAAGGCGGGAAGATGGTGGGCAGCCCGGACACCGTGGGCATGAACTACGGCAGCTACATGGAGGAGAAGCACATGCCACCCCCAAACATGACCACGAACGAGCGCAGAGTCATCGTTCCAGCAGGTCAGGTGTTCACAGCTGCACGGTGCTTGGTTAACAGAGCACACCTTCCCCGAAGTGCGGAGTCAGTGTCACTCCTCCCGCGGTGGCGTTGTCACACCTCAGCTCCTCCCACCATGACATTGTCACACCTCAGCTGTCCAGAGCACTGATTGTGTGTGGGAGCTGGCAGAAGTTTGTCCACACTTGGTGACATGTCCACCAATCTCCAGTAAAGGGAAAAACGAGGGCAAATACACATGCACACACACAGACGCATACGTGTACTAGATTTTAAGAACATGTGAGAGTCCAATATATTGCTCCCAACTCTCTCTTTTGCCAAATAAGAAAAAATATGAACACACACACGTATGTGTAGAGAGAAAGAGAAGAAGACAGAAGGAGACAGAGGGAGATGGAGAGAGGACAGAGTCACCCCTGCTTGTGTGCACACACGTGTGTATGCACAGATGCGTGTGTGTGTCTATGCAAGGTGACCTGTCTGGGAAGGCACTGCCTTTCTCTGAGATTATTTGGTTTTAAATATCCTGTCCTTTATGCAGTTGAAATGCTATTTATAACAGAGGGCAGGCATGTTTTGTAAACTTTTTTTATCTGGCAAAATAAAAAGTTGGGAGCTGTGTATCATTCTCTCACATGTTCTTAAAAATCTAAAATTCCAGCTGTCACTGGCCTGGAACACAATCCCTAATGACCAGAGTCAGTCTTTACTGCAGAGGTAGTTCAAACTCAACCCAAAGGAATGGATCTCTCAAATTTGAGGGAATGCCAAGAACATAGGTATTGAGCAAAGCTGCAGGTGATAGAAGGAGAGAGTTGAAGCGCCTCAGAGGAGACGCGCGGCATAAAACCGAGTGTAACCCAGCAGCCGCGGCAGCACTCAGCAAAGCCTTGCTTTACACCGGGTGTTTGGTGAACAGTTGAGACACATTGTCTCATGTGATCTCTGGGGATAGGTAACCTTATCGTGATTTCCCTGAGGAGGGAAATGAAGGTCAGGGAGGCCAGCTGACTCCTCCCAGGGAGTCCGTGTTAGAACCCGGACAGCGCTGCCCTGCTGTCCTCTTCCTGCAGGATTAAACCTCAGATCCTGACGGTGGGCTCCGGGCCCCCTCCCCACTCACTGCAGCCATCTGGTCAGCCTGTGTCCTGCCTAGGGTTCTGAGCTCGCTGTCCCCTCTGCTTCCAGGCATTTGCACATCTCTGTCCTTCGTCAAGGCTCAGGTCTTTCCCGAGCACCCTCACCTAGAAGTCCTCCCTCTCTTCCCTGTGACCCCGCTCTCCCATCTGCCTTGTTTTCCTGCATTTCATCCATTCCCATCTGTCTTTATATTGTATCCACGTAAAGGTTTTCTTGTCTTCCTCCCTCATGGAATATGAGCCCCGCAGAGGCTCTCTCCGCGCGGCCAAGTGCAGGGCCGCGTGTGGGCTGCACCGCACGAGTCGCTCCTCGTTCCCAAGGTGGTAAGAGGTGCACAGACTCGGTCCTCCCTTGCTCCCAGGGTCCCCTGAATTCATTCTGTGAAGTGAGATGGAGTGACTCCCCCTCTGTCCTGTGGGAGATCCCATCCGGTAGATCCAGTCAGCTTCCGAACAGGAGCGTTCAGAGTGTAGACAACTTGACAAAACATCTGACTTGGATTTTTATAGGGGATCGCAGCTCAGATTTGTCACTGTGTAGCTTCCAGCAAACACGTGAAGCTGATGTGACACAGTCAGATGTGAAAGGGGTCGTCCTTTGGGCTTGTGCCTGGTCCCGAAGCACCTTGTGCGACTTTTACAGGACGGTGATGGTCAAGTCCAATGTGTGCCTTGGGAGAGGCACAAAACTGGAAAGACAGTTGGCCAAACACAGAGGCCACACACTTGGCTTGAGTGTGGCAACTGAGCTGTATGCTGAGGCCACCGCACTTGCCACTGTGCCTTAGAACGGGAGGAAGTTCCCATTAGATGGAAAAAGTGGAAATACCAACGTCCCAGATGCCCATTCTCGACGTGTGGTCCCTAAGAGAAGCTCAGTCCCTGCAGGGAGGTGAGGAGGACAAGGATGCTGTTGCCCAAGACACTGGCTGGACATGAACAGGATGGAATATTTAGAAGAAACCCAAAGGAAGCCCCCCAAGCCCATCTCTCTCTTTGCCTTCCTCCTTAAGAATGTAATTTCTTCCATGAAGGCAAAACAAAGTTTTTAGTTCCCTAAGATGAGAGCAGCAGAGCAGAGGCCTGCACTGAAGTCTCTTTTCTTGGTTCCTCGTAGAATCACAGACGTAGGCGGTATTGGCTGGTACCATCTTCTAAGTGGTGAGGTTGTGTTTTTGTGATGCTATCAACATGCTTTGATGTCATCAATATCGTTTCGGCAGGGCCGGAGTTGAGTTTTTCTGCATTAAGGAAAGTATTTAGAAAGCAAGAGAGGCATTTATGTGGGGAAGAGGCAAAAAGCAATTTAACCAGGTCAGAGTGTCTACATTTCTCATATGCAGTGGGTGCTCATTGGACGTGCGGTGATGGACGGAAGGTGGTTGTGCAGACTGGCTCCCGCTAAGCTTTGGTGTTCAGGCTGGCTTTCCCTTGTGAGGAGAGGGCTCTTCGCTGATCCCTCCTCCAGTTGCTTCACGCCAGTGCAGGCAGTTATTCAGTTAACAGTGTTTGTAAGAGACTAGTTGTGGCTGATTTTGCAAGTTGCGAGTCTTTCAGTTATTGGTCAAGTTTCGTGTACGTGTGCTCATACACCCACGCATAAATGAACACACACAGCTTCATTGCACAAGGTGGACAATTCTCCAATGTGGCCACAAGGTTGCAGGACCTTGGGCAGCTGTATCAGCTACTGCGCCTGTCCCCTGAGCATTAGCACCAGAGACCTTATTCCAGCACCTTTGGAGCACGGAGTGCGCCGTATACACAGAATTCTCCAGACCTGGTTCTGACTGGTTCACGTAGTTCCTATTAGTTAGACACCTTGCATGGCACTAAATGCAAATCCTAAAGATACCTGAAAGAAAAAAATGGCATAAACCATTAATTATCCATAAACATTTGCACCATCCATCAACTATGTACAGATGTTCGTGTCCTAGACATAAAAATGGTCCTAATGCACACTGATGGGAAAGTTTGTACTGGATCTAGCCTGACAGGGAGAAAACAGAGGAGCTGGGGGGCTTTGTCTGCGTTCAGATTGTGTTCTCAAACTTACAATCAGTTTTGATTATAAGTGATTCCCTGAACCCTGGTTTTGAGACTCACTATCTAGAGTTAACTCAAGAGCCCTAAAGAAACCCACAAAATATCCCTAATGAATAAATGCACACCTTCATTTGAGATGTTTATACCGCCTCCTATTTCAGGACAGATTTAAGGAAGCTCACATAAATATATTCAAAGGAGCAAGGTAGAATTAAGTTTAAAAATAAATAGATGTGGAAAATGGACTAAAGTAAGAATTTAACAGAGACAATGAAGCCAGGAGTGAGGTTTCCATATTTATACACACATGTGTGTGTTTTTTTAAAAAATTGCAAACTTTTAAATACTGCAGAATTGCAAAAGGTAGGTGTCATTTGGCCCCAGGGTGCAACAGGCAGTGCGAAGTGCTGCCACAATTAGGTAATTCCGCGTCCAATTACGTAATGCTGCGTCCATCGATTAAAAAGAAAGCTAGTGTAGAAAAGATGGCCGAGCTGTTAATCCTGAGTCTGGAGAGAGATGTGTTCCTCTGTTTGTCATAAGGAGCGTAACAGGGAAGTAATGAGAGAAGTGTTCAACCAATAGGACCACCAGACACTCTGGCCAGCCCTGGTTCTCTCCTGTTGTCCTGGCGAGACTGTTGACCGTGCCCTCTCAGAGGTACTGGTGAAGCGGTAAATCATGTCTCTACTGTTTCTGTGGTGTGCACATCTATATACCGAGGTTGACATCTCACGGGGCTGGGCAGCTCCTTACATTGTTGTAGATCCAGTGAAACCCACCTTAGTAAGCCCAGCTGGAAAGTGTTTTTCAAAGTACGCTGGAGGAGGATAGAACACTTGCATTAGGATTCCCTGGAAAACTCAGGATGAAAACCACACATTTCCTGCCACTGTGCGTCTGGGTGTGGGTTGGGGGTTCTACACCGTCAACACGCTTCTCTGTTGAGTTTCATGCACCATGAGGTTTGAGGAGTTCTTCTCTAGACAGAAGACAGCAAGTACATTTTACTTTAACAGACTTGAATTATTCTTAATAAAGGAATGGTGCATCACTTTCAGAGGAGGAGGAAAATGAAAGGATAGAAATGACTAATAGATCACATTGACAGTCCAAAAAATGTTTTAAAAATGAAGAATCACCCATTTGGTAGGGAGAAAATTTGTCTTCTTAAAGCTTTTCCCTTCAGATATATTTTTGGGCCTGCCATTTGTTGGCAGAATGAATTATGTGCAGGCCACGTGTCCAGCGATCCAGGGTGAATCCAGGGCGATTCAGTGTGAGAGCAGAGGAAGCCCCTCGGCGCCATGTGTGTGGGACCGGCACTGAGCTCCATTTATCAGGCACAAAACTTGATAAGTTTTGGTTTTCTTCCCTAAAATAGGGCCAGTATTCGTTTCACTGTGCTCCTATCAACAGTGTTGAACTTGTTTTGGTACAACAAGTTGTACCAAAGACAACTTGGTACTACTTAGAAATTTGACTTTTGGGTGCTTTTGATTCTGCCTCACCAAGGCTGTGGAAATAGATCACTGTTTAGAAGCCACGGACCCCCCTGCACAATGGCACTGATGTGTTCTCAAAAGAGCTTAAATTGCATGATGTCTCATAAGACATCTGCCTTCGGGGATGGGGCCCCTCTCGTGCGGAGCGTGCCTCTGTGCTTGATGACAACCTGCACTAATCACTGTTCCTTTTCAGGTATTGAATGCACGTGGGCGTGTGCTAACCAAGTGGGCTAACAAAGAGGAAGGCGCAGTTTTCATCCACTTTTTTGAAAAGTTGCAAAATGCTGCCAAAGTGCAATAGGACCTCTGGTTTTAGCAGCTTATAGCATTTTGAAAGATTTTTCTTTTTCGCGGTTTTTATTCCTTAAAATAGGTGCTGAAGTGTTGCGCTTGTCAAATGTTTCTACTTTTATTTTTAAAATAACCTACTTTGAGCACAGGCATTTGTGGTCTTCAGTAGTGTCAGAGATAAAGAGTGTCTGTGTTCATCTCTCCACTGTTCACTCTCTTCATTAGTCATTCGTTCATTATTCACTGAGCATTTGCTGTGTTCCAGTCACCACGAATAAAAGCTCTAATGAGATTTACAATCCCCTCTTCTCAGCCACTGAACACGCACGGCTGAAACGCATCTTACTCAGCACCCCAAGCTCGGTCACTGCTGCTCAGTTGGGAAGTACCTGTTATTCTCACACTAGTCACTGTGGACACGGCCAGGGCCTGGCAGAAGTAGATAAGACCCGCCCACAAGCAGAAACGAGCTTGTGACAGACAGGAGTGAGCGGGATCAAGAACTCAAATGGGTGATTCAGACATGTTTCGGAACGTCTGAGAAGCAGAGATCGCTAGAAACAAGATGGGTCACAAAAAGCTTCATCTGCACCCATCCTGATATGATGATTCCTAAATTCCTTTGCAGCCTGTCCCGTTTCCCTCTGTCCAGTTACACTGCTGTGTTGTCACTACCCAGTGTCTTCGCCCATGCCATGCCCTCTCCTGGAACGCCCTTCCTCCTTTCTTTGCTAACAAATCCTTCTCCTTCTCCAAGGCACCTGGGAAATCAGCCCTGTCTAGGGAGCCATGCTCGATCCTCTGGCAGATGTGTTGCTTCTTTTATGACACCCTAACCATTCTTGTTACCGTACTTTATTTTGTTTCATGTCATGTTCTCTGATGAATCCATAGACTTACCTAAATGTGGATATTCCACAAAGAATTTGAGGGGCCTTGTGAACTAAACCACTCATCAACGTGTCCCAAACTGCTGATCAAATAGAAATTGGAATCAGTATTAGGGCTGTTAAAAACACAAATGAAAAACCAAGAGCACGTGAAGGAAGAATGCAGCCAATCTGACCATGAGATGGGCCAAGATGCTGTAGTTAAGCTTTTCCAGTAGGGCTTTGAGCTTCCTGGAAGCCAAAGTAAAAAGAGTAATTTGGGGAAATAACTCCTGCTTTCAAAAAGAAGTTTCACAGGAAAGGCGACATCTGTGTCAGCGTGGAATCTTGAAAGTGGGATCCCCAAACTTTGTGCACGCGCTTCACTGCTGTCGACCTGACAGCCCTCCCGCCACAGTTGCGACACTGCATTTCGACAGCTGTGTCTTGTGGTGTCCTCTGTGAATGCCGAGTGAGTTACCGTAACGTTAGAGGACAGCTCTGCGCAGGCAGAGAGTAGACACCCGGTGTGAGTCTTTGGTGGTCTGGTTTCTGTAGAGGCAGGATTTTGAGTTCTCAGAGTGGTAGAGGGCTGCGTAGCTCTCCCGTGATTCTCCCCAAATGAGACATTCCTGAGCTGGGCTTAGAAAACAGATATTATTTTTATCTTATTAGCATGAGTTATTTATAAGCCTGTCTGTTCTATGAGACTGTGAGCTTGGTGCAGTGGCGGTTCTGTCGTTTGCGTTCTCAATCACGGGACAAAGCTGTGAGCACATGCACGCGGGCATGGCAGATGTGACTTACTGAGTTAATGGTGATCCAGGTCTAGTTAGTGGGAATCTCTGAACCACAGGAGTTGCAGGATTATTGGTGATCTAAGTTCAACATCTTCTTTAGACACGAAAGTGAGGCTTGAGAGGTACAGTACCTTTCCCAGGGGCACAGGCAGAACTGGGAGAGACTAGAGCCAATCCCAGGCCTGAGAAAACCCGGCTGGTGAAGCCGTGTTTCTTCATCTTTCCTTACCTCATCCCTACACGTGCCCAAGGATTTCTCCCACTACGCCAACACAATGGAACGTGTTTCCATAGGCTTCTGTTTACACTCCTGCTGCGCTAAGTCAGACCACTAAATGACCAAACCGGCTAAAATGGAAATGCTACAGTCAAAGTCAATTATATTTTTCAAGTTATCAGTAGGATGGTGATTGAGGAAGCTGTCATTGGGTTCTATGTGAGACTGTGGTCATAAAGAAGAAGCGATGACGGCTGTCATCTGTTGAGTACGCGCCATTGTCAGGCGCTTGGATGTACACTTTGTAGAGAAGGTATTACCTCGTTTAAACCACATGGCCACCCTTTGGTGAAGGTACTATTTACTATTTTCACTTGGCTGGTAAAGAAACTAGAAGGAGGAACACTAGGAGAGTTGCTCAAGGTGTCCCAGCCAGTCATTTGGAGAGCCAGGATTCCAACGTGGTCCTTGCACCTGAGCTCTTCTTCCTACACTGCAAGGACAAAAACATGCAGGGAAGAACACAAGGAAATGGGATAATAGTATGCGTTTGTTAAATTCTTGTGGAGATTCTGCAGTGGCCTTTTCAAAGGAGACGTATGAAGAAAAGAGGGGTGGAGGGAATGTTCGAAATAATCCGCTGTGGGGCCAGTGCTAACCTCCGTGTTTCCACAGTGGGAATGATGTTATCTGTTTTTCTTAAAAACCAGAGAGAAGAATGGAAGAGAAAACAGCTTAGATTTAGCACGAGCGGCAGGGTAGATGTTAACAAATATGCAACAAAGTATTTAAAATAGATGGTTTCAGTTTGGTTCCCTGTGTGTTTGAGATGCTTCTGGGACACCCTCGAGGCAGCATGGGGGCCTAGAGCATAGGGTGGAGTGTCCTTTGTCAGGGGCCACAGCACTTGGGTTCTAAACTCTGCCATTCATGAGCTCTGGCATCTGGGAAGTTTCTTCGTCTTGCTGTTCCTCAGTTCTTTCATCACCAAATAAGGATGATGGTAATGCCTGCTTCATATGGAGCTGTATGAATTAAATATGACAATATGTGTTAAGCGCTTAAACCGTACCTGGGTAGAGTAATGCCTAAAAAAATCACAGCTATTAATTTTTTTTTCATATTTGGGTCTGGCATTTGGGGGAGAGCCCTAAACTCAAGAGACAGATTTGCAGAGATAAGCATCTTCTTCAGGCTAAATTCTGCTTCTCCAAAAAAAGATATGCTGAAGGCCTAACCCCCAGGACCTTCCAGCGTAACCTTATTTGTCCATGGAGCCTTTGCAGATTTAATCAGGGTAAGATGAGGTCATTGGGTGAGCCTAGTACAATGACTGGTGTCCTCGCAGAAAAGGGAAATTGGACATAGACACACACAGAGGGATGATGATGTGGAACCACACAGGGAACACCCCATGTGAACACAGAGATTGGATTGATGCAGCTGTGAGCCAAGGAACATCAAGCTCTGCTGGACACCTTGCGCAGGGGCAAGGAAGGATTTTACCCAGAGTCTTAGAGGAAGCTTGGCCTGCTGACACCTTGATCTGAGACTTCCAGCTTCCAGAACTGTGGGACAATAAATCTCTGTTGTTTTAAGCTACCTAGTTTGAAGTACTTTGTTATAGCAGCCCTGGGAAACTAACACAGCATACCTGTTGTAGCTAAACATGGAAGTAAATAAGGATGCCCAAAGATAGCTATAGAAGGAAAGAGTAGTAGACCAAGGACAAAACTCTGAGGACACCAACATTTAAAAAAAAAAAGTAAAAAAAGAAAACCCAAGCAAGGAGAACTTTTTAATTGGGACAAGTCATTGCATTTCTAAAACATGATGAACATATGCAATGTTGTCATGGAATGACTAAGGGAAGACAAAAAGGAGAAATAAAAAGTCTGTGTTGTCCAAAAACTAGATAATAGGCTGAGCCTAGATAATAGGCTCCATCCAGAGAAATAAATCGATGTGTCAGAATTACAAAGATATGTTTAGAGCCCAACATAAATAATTTAGTCATATACTTTTAAAATAAAATATACAGAATTGTAGACTCTCAAGTAAGTTGAGGACAGGCACTCTTTCCCACAATTTCTGACTCTTTCGTAGGGTGTTGTACAATTCATATATAGTTAATTTTTTTGACTTTAGGTTAGGTATTAAATGGATAAAGTAAAGCACAGCGTGAGCTAGGTCGATGGCTGCACTAAAAATGGAAAATATTCAAAGCAAATAGGTAACAAGTATGCAGAGAGGACTCTTGGTTCTAGTAAAATAGAGAACTTAAAAGGCCCTAAAAAGCATTCACTCCTCTTGCAAAATACCTGGAATTGCTGCACAGAATTTAATATTCTTTTAAATGTACAGCTGAACTGGGAAGAAAGTCAAGGAGCTCCTTAGGGACTGAAATAAGGAGGGAACTGAAACTAGAGCAGCACTTTCTTATGTTGGCACCTGTTTGTCTTAGGTGGCATGAATGGGGTGGGCGGATACCAGTGTCTATAATGCAAAGATTTGGATTTTAAGGGTCAGCTGAGGGCAGGGATGAGGTCCTGGGCTTGCACAAAGCAGAGAGTTGGAACAGAGCCCCTTCCTTCCCGCCATACACACTTACACACAACTGTGTGTTCTTGCAACTCCCAAGCTGTTAAATTAACATTGAAAAGAGGTCATGGGCTGGTGATAATCTTGGACATCTGGCAGAAGTAAATACAAAGTCATCATGGAGAGACATGTCTCCAACCCAAGCTGTACAGAATTCCTGTGGATAAAGACCCACTGACGATGACTCTGCAACCCAAAATTGCAAAAATCAGGAAGAAACAATCTGCCTTGACCAAGATTCAACAGAAACAACAAACAACATGATGAAAGCTTCAAGAGTATTTGAATAATTGAAATATTGGATAGAGTATAAAGTAAATAGAGTTTTAAAATATCAAGGATATAAAAGAAGGAATCAAAAAAGAGAGGAACAAAACATATGAAAGAATAGGTAATTTTGAAGAAGAATCAGTACAACTCTTAGAAACAAAAAATGATTGATATAAAGAAATCAGTAAATGGGTTAAATCATTAATTTGAAAAAGCTAAAGAGTGAATTAAAGAAGGTTGACATGGATGTTACTCAGAATAGAAAACAGTGACAAAGAGATGGAAAATATGAAAAGATATGACAAGTGTGAGGAAGGATTAGATGATGTCTTAGGTAGGGTTAACTAAAGGCTTGTACTGTGGGAAAAAGGAGAGCTTTATTTCTCATAAGGGTAGCAGCCTGCTGGGTGGACATTCCCACAGGCTGGGCAGCAGAGCCCCAGCCGGAAGCCAGGCGAACGAGCTTCAAAGGACAGACAAAAGGAACAAGATTTTATATTGAGCGGGTGGCGAAATATACATATTCAGCAAGCCATAGGAGGAGTCATGAGTGTTTATGAAGGGGAATCGTGAATATGTAAATTGTGCTTTATCTCTCTCCCATCCCATCATAGCTGGGAGCTCAGATTTAACGTGTTTCTGGAGTCCTCTTGGCCAAGAGGGGTCCATTCAGTTACCACAGGACTTAGGATTTTATTTTGAGTTGACAGTAGCTCTAATAGAAGTTCTAGGGAAAAAAAAGGAAACAAAGAGAATGAGAGAGACAAAACATTTGAAGCTAATGCCTTTCCAAAATTGACGAACAAGACCAGTCTCCAAATACAGGTAGTATCACAAGTCAGAGCAGGATAAATAAACATCAGTTCACACTAATCATATTTTGGTGAGGCTACAGATCACCAAAGACAAAGCATTTTAAAAACAACTAGAGAATAAGACAGACTATCTGAAAAGAATGACAGTAATAAGAACAGAAAACTTCTCAACAGTAAAGCAGAACATAGACAATAGCATAAGAGAATCCCGGTGGTCTGGGAGAAACTGACGGACCCCTCCGGCTGTCTGCTGAGCTCTCAATCCTTTCTTCTAACACAGACCCATTGGTAGTCTGGGGAAATCAATGGATCCTAACACCTTGAATGAATAAAACAAAACTCATGGCAATATAAAGGAAGCTGATTATATGCATAGTCTTTTCTAATTTATTTTGTAAATTGAGGGTGAAATAAAGATACTTTCAAATGAAGGATGGGAGTTTGTTGCTAACTGACCCTCACTCCAGGAAATAACAAAAGACATAATAAACAAAGAAAAAAAATGGACCCTAGAAGAAGTGAGTGAGATACACAAAGGAAATGGGAACAATTAAATTGTTAAACATGAGGTAGCTCTAAAGAGAAATGGCTGTAAAGTGACAGCCGGAGCCTTCTAAACAGGAAGTAGGACAACACGGTGGAATAAAGGTATCGGGCAGCCTTATCCTGCAAGGTTAGAGGTGGAAGATTAGAATTGAAATTTCTAAATTCCTCGCAATATTTGGGAAAAGGGTAAATTTGATGATTAAATTTAGATTTTGATTAAAGATTAACAAGAAAGAACTGGAATGTTAAACAGCCAAGCCAATAGAGAAAGAAAGAAACAAAAAACGAAGAAAAATAGTAACAGATCAATCCAGTTAGACACTTGGGAAAAAGAAATGAAGAACAAACAAGGCAACTTCAACATAAGCACAGAATAAGGTGGTAGAAATCAGATCCATCAGTAGCAATAAGTGTAAGTAAAGTGGCCATTAAAAATAGTGATAGACTAGATTTAAAATAATAAAAAATAGTTCGAAGTCAGTTATGTGCTGTTTAACATCTTACACAAAGAAAGATTAACAGCAAACAGATGGAATAAGATATACTAGTCAAATTTAATCACAAGAAAGCTGACAAAAATAGGAATAGAAAATAGACAAAATATATTTCCAGGCAGAAAGCATTACTGGAGATAACTGGGGGTGATTACATAATGAAAAGGTTGAACTCATGAAAAATATATAACAATAATAAACTTGTTTATGCTTAGTAACGTAGCCTTGAAATACATAAAGAACTGCAAGAAGAAATAGCCAAATGCACGTTAGTGAGAGATTTTAATTTGCCTTTCTCAGTAATTGATAGGTCAGCAACGTTAAAACAAAATATGCATTACCAATGGTTATTTATAGAATATTCTGTACCCCAAATTAGAGAATATGCAATTTTTTAAGCACTCAAGAAACACTTACAAAAATTGACCATGCCCTAGACCACCAAGACCCCATTCACTCGCTGAAGTGCAATAAAATTAAAAACCAATAACAAAACAGTAAACAAACTCCATGTATACGTTAGAAAGTTAAAAGGTTCAAACAGCCTTTAGATGTGGGCTCTTTATTTGAGACTAAATTTCAATGTATGATGGAAGGAAGCATCACTCAAACTCAAGCCAGTTTTCTCTCTTGAGTGTGCTTTACAAATGTAAATTCTGTCTTCCTGTGGAGGCGAATGTTAAATCTTATTTTTGCAGGCTTCTGAGCGTCTTGGACAGCAGATTGGCTGACTTGCCCAGGGCTTGGTTTTATAAACAAAGACCTCACTAGGCTTGTGATATAACTTAGAGGTACATTTTTTAAAATGTCTTTTCATAACCAAGGGTGATTTTTCTATCAGGAAACCAGTATTTTACATTGATATAATTCAAGAAGAATGACATTCAGGACTTACATTATCACCAATTTGGCTCTTGTTTTATCTTGCTTTTATTCATTTCTCTAGAGGGGCCTCTGAAATACGGTGTTTGCTATGTAGGGCATTTTGTTTTATGAAGGCATAGCATGTCTTTGGCAATGCAGTACCCTTTTGCCTGATTTAAGTATCTACTCAATATTTTCCTGGCAACACTGGAAGTCGACTAGGTCAGAATCCTGTTTCGTGGAAATCTAAAAAAAAAATTCAACACCCACCTCTCACCCCATATACACGGTACATTAAAAAGTGCAACTCCAGAACTCTACCTGTGATGATTTGCTTATGTTGAGTTTTTAAATTCCAATTTACCATAATTTAATTCATAAACCTTTTGGTTATTAACCATGTAATCGAAGGTAAGCATAAGAGGCTTCAGAGAGTGATGGCTTCTTCCTTTTAGCCTGAGCCAGGGGGCGGGGGGTGTTACCATTTCGGTGTCCCTGAAATATGAAATGATGACACAGATGTTTTCAAAAACAACTAGACTGGAAGGGTAAAAACAAACAACTTATCTTCAGTGGGTCATGATTCATCTGACAGAAGTGCCTCCAAGAGCTTCTTAAAATAAAGTGATAAATCAGACTTTTGTGTCTAAAGGAAGAGACTGCCGCAGCGATAATAGATTTTGTTTATTTCATCTTAGCAGAATTTGCAAGGCAACATCCAGTGTGTTGCTGTGTTCTTTTTCTGCAACGTGTTATTGTTGGCAAAGTGCTTTCACATACATTATCGCATTTACTTCTCTATTCCCTCCAACATTTTCATTTAATTACCCACAGAAAAAAAAATAAAAGCCATTCCAGAGAGTTTAACGTTGGCATCTAGTAAATGGTTGAATCTGAACCCAAATATGGGTATGGGGACTTCCAACAAAGCCTTTTATTTTCATCACCAACTTTTCTGTGATTGGTGCAAGCTGAGACGCGGCCCCCCTCACCCCCACCAACGCAGAGCTCCACCCCCTCACCACCACCCGTCATGAAACTTGGGGGGGGAAGGGGGGGCGCACACAGCAGGAGTTGAGCAGCAGCACGTGAGAGAGAGCGAGTGAGTCTTCATCTGTATTTACGGTATTTACAGCCACTCCCCATCGCTCGCATCACCGCCTGAGCTCCACCTCGCACCCCCCCACACGCATACCTGCCCGTGAAAAAATTGTCTTCCATGAAGCCATTCCCTGGTGCCAAAACGGTTGGGGACCACTGATTTAAGACATATTTTGATTCCTCGGACATTTTCAGTGACTCTGCAATTCCTAGATAATAAAGTCCAACCTCCATAGTGAGATGCTCAAGACCCTTCTTGATCTGAGCCCAACGTTCACCTTCGTCCTCGTTTGTGGATGCCTCCTCCTAAGCCCTCCCCGGCAGCCACACCCGATTTCTCTCTTTTCACTCAACGTGTTACATGTTTCACGCCTCTGTGAGGTTGGAGCTGGGCTCAAGCAGTTCTTCTAAACTAAAAAGCTTGTCTACTCCTGCCAAAATCTTTGTTAATGCAGGCGCGACCCAAGCCCTCCTGGTGAGCCTTTCCCTTTTTCCTGGTCTGGGTCCCTTGCTACTTCTCCGTGCTTTGATTTCCCGCTTGAATAACAGAGAGTTATTCGCGGGTCTTAGTTGTGGCCGTAGCTGTCTCCCTTCGGGCATTCCCAGCGTCTCTATTTGTCTTGGCCACTTTAGAATCTGCACCCGACCTGTGCGTGCAGTGAGTGCCCGGTAACTCTTACTCAAGTTAACTTGATCTTAGTTCTCATCCTGTTTGATTCATGCCTCGGGTCCTAGACTTCCACACATTATTTTATAGACGAGAAAAACGAGGCCCGGCTAGGTGTCAGGTGCGCAGCCACACCAGGACCCGAAGGCAGAAAGTGCCCCTCTCCTCCCAGGGTGGAAGACCACACCTAAACACTGGCAGAAGTGACACCTCAGCTGGGGCTCTCGCTGACGCCCCCGCCTTTCTCCTTCATGTGCATAGCTGGGGTCAGGGAAGGAGGGAAGGCCTGTTGAATCCTGTGGGACCTCGTGAGCCCCTTTCTGTGATGGCCTGGGGGGACAGAGCAAGGAAGCTTTGCTGAGATATCACAGGCCTTGAAGGAGACCACTACTGGGGCTCCCTGGGGAGTTCGAAGGTGAGTTGGGACCAGAAGATGACAGCAGAACGCAATGCACTGACTTGAACCCTAAAAACTGGGTCTCCTTTCTAAGCCTGGCCCAGATAGACGGGGTGGGGCTCAGTGTGGGCTGTGTCACTGGGCAGAAACTGGGTCTTCAGTCTTGTTATCGTTTCCCCGCGCAGAGATTCATCATGAGTGTTTGCACCGTGAGAGCATTAGGGGTAGATGGCCAAAGGAGGGGTGGGTGTGGGCCAGGTCATGGGAAGGTGCTACACCTCCAAGCAGCGGTGGCATGTGGGCACGGGCACAGGGGCGCTCATTCAGGAGGTGGCAGGTGGCTGTGTGTGGCTGTCGGATGGGGGAGGGATGGTTGGGAATGACACCAGTGAAGACGGGGGCCCACTCAGGGTGTGTCCTTCATCTCGGGAGTCTGGGCTCGTCCCTTGCAAGCACTTCTCTGTCACAGCACCTCTAGAGTGGACAGGTTGGAAGGAATGCTCTCATTTCCTCTGCGAGTGGCTATTTGTTCTTAACATTATTTTCCTATAAACTCACAGGGCGAAGGTGCGGCAATCAGACGCCATAAATGGTATAGGAATGTCTCGAGTTTGTGTAATTTTATTCTTTTCAAATGAAGCAATTTCCATTAACAAAATGTAAAACAAAGTGAGACTGAATTTTTATACCCTTGAAAGAAGTTGTGTAAAAATACTTAAATATATATTACATATATATTTTATATATACAGACGGTGTCTATCTCTCTATATAGAGAGAAAGAAAGAGAGAGACCTTTGTAAGACCTTGTTTTGATTTTGAAAAATAGAGAAGACATTTTTTATAAATAATTTTAATCAAAGTATTACATATTTATTGTAGAAAAAAAGAAAATATGGTTTAGTGGAAAAGAAAATTCTGAAATTCTCCATCTCCTTTCCCTCAGAAACAACAGTTGACGTTTTGCTGTTTATCACTTCAAACTTCTTTCCTTGTAAATATTTATGTATCTTGGTAAAACACAATTATATTACAATAATATTTTGAAACTTTTTACATCTACTTTGAACTACTTTTTCATATCCATAAATGTATTTCAACAATGTAATTTTTAGTTTCTAAATATTACAGAAACATTCCTAAATGTACCGCAACTTAACTAGTTCTCTTTTTGCTGGACATTTAGGGTGTTTCCAGTGTTTTGCTGTTATAAACAACACTACAAAGAACATCCTTGAAAATAAATCATTGCGCACATCCTCTATTATTTCCTTAAGATAAATTTCTAGAAGTGGAATTTTTAAGTCAGGGACTCTGCACATTTTTAAAGACACTCGAAATGCATTGTTGGATTGTTCGTCACAAATGTTGTAGCAATTTATACTCATATCAACAGCACTCCAGAATAGCCTCTTACCAACTCAAAGTGAAGATTGTTGAAATAAGAACACTAGAGGTTGAGGGATTGATCTCCGGTGTCTTACAGGAAAATTGAAAGAGCCATGACAACCTTCGTGCTAGTGCGGGAAATCATTAAAGGGTCATGCCAAGGGATGAGAGAGAGATTGGGCTTCTCTTTTGAGCTGTCTTCCTAAGATGTCATGTCACCGTTTTAACATGAACCCATGGACTTTTGGGCAAGACATTTAGATATCATTTTGAGACTATCTGGTTCCACTATTGTGAGAAGAAAATCCATTACCAGAATGAACTGATTTCTAGGAAGGAACAGTAGTTACACCAAACGACAGTCCTCCCGTGGTGTTAAAAGCAAAACAAAGCAAAAGAAGGGTGTGGCTAGTACCTGATGGTGGAACCTAAAGGGAGTGTCTTGCGCAGGGTTGTGGAGGGCAGGTCTTCTGTCTGTGAGGCCGTGTGAACTGTCCTCTGCACAGAACCGAGGATAAAGAGAACTTGACCTAAGTTCTTAGAACTTGTCCCAAGACCTCGATATAATCCATTTCTGTATAAAGAGGAATCCTGACATGCCATTAAAAAAGAAACATGTTATTCTGAAAGCAAAATCCTAACCCGATGACAAAAAGCCATCTGAACTTAGATGAGTAGGTCAACATTAACTTTCCATATCCACGTTCCATTTTCATAGACTTACAAAATGTCTCCATGTGTCTAGATTACACAGGGATATGCACACCTTTCTGTCACCACTGCCGTTGAGTTCTTGATGATGTTCTCTTTGCTGAAAAACCAGAGTTCCCTTTAGTTGTCAGTTTCTGTGAACTGAGAGTATGAGTGTTACAATATTGGTAGAAATCCAGTACCACCTGGTCAAATTGAAGATGCCTGTGCCCTCTAACCCAGGAATTCCACATCCAGGTACTCACCCTAGGCCAGCCCGTCCCCGAGTTTAATGTGAGGATCTGGTGAAGATGAAGACTGGGCGGGATTCAGCAGGTCTGGGCAGGGCCCGAGGTTCTGAATTTCTGGTTAGCTCCCAGGCGATGCTGCTGCTGCTGGGTGGGAGGACCCCACTTTGAGGGGTGAGAACCTGGGTGCAGGGGCGGAAGCTTGGCTGCACGTTGGAATCACCTGGGGGACCTTTTAACAACCATAAAGCCCGGCTGCCCCCAGCCTTACAAACTCAGAATCTCCCTGGGCAACTCCGGGCATCACTAGGTTTTCAGTCTCCCCAGGTGACTGCAACGCGGAGCCCAGGCGGTGGACCCAAGCAGACTCCCTTACATGTACACAGAGAGGTATTTAGGGGATGGATGCTCACCAAGTAAACGGGATATATTCATAGAGCCGTTCTGATTGAATGTATCTCCATGAATTACATTGGCTACATCTTGAAAATGTAGCACTGGTTTTCAAAAGCAAATCAGATACCATTTTTGTTAACTTGAAAAACACATAACAGTATATATAGTTGATATGGTACAAGTATTAAAATATGTATAGGAGTGATACATGTATCAACTTCAGGAGAGTGGTTACTTCTGAGGTCTCCAGGATAAGAATGGAATGGGGGGGATTCTGCTGGATTTGTAATAATTTCTTTTTTCTGAAACAGAAAAAGGGAATAAAGGAGGGGAGAGAGGAGAAGGGAGAGCGGGAAGGAGGGAGGGAGGGAAAGGAAGAGAACTCTGGTAGTGTGACTGTTTCTCACTAACATTCCTGTTTACTTCTGTAAACCTAAAACATACTCCAACAGCGTACCAAATGCTCCATTCTTCAGTAGCCTAAAATATTAGTGAGGCCAAACAAGTCTCTAAAAGTATTAGCTAAAACGTGACTCAAAAGGATGATGGAGTCCCACACAGATTGTTTTCTTCAGGGTGATTAGAACATCATGGCATGCTGACCACAAAGCTTGTCCAGGGAACCAAGGCCAAGGCTCCATTTACATGTGAAGCAGACACAGAAAGGAGCAGAGCCTCCCCTGGCAAGGTCCTGCAGGTTGAGAGAGGGTGGGATTAGAACTCAGGGCTCCAACCATTCCTTGCCCGGGTGTCTCTCAGCGCTCAGGGCCCAGGGAGCAGCCGCCCCCTCTAGCAGGCTGTGAAGACCCCTCCGTGGAGGGTGTTTACAGGCGGGTGGTCCTGGCCCGCGTTTCTGTTGGGATCACCTGCTCCTTCTCCCCCGGGCCCTGCCCTCCGCGTCCCATGCGTGGCGGTGGGATGTGACAACACGGCCTGCATCCTGTGTGGCGTTGGTGCTCAGAAACTGTGGAATGTGAAAGCCACTCACCCAAGCCCACCCCTGCAGGTGCCGGTTAATTACAAAACCAAGAACCTTACAGGAAAAGTCTACAACTGACAGCTGGTAGGGATGCCAGCTCATAGGAGGGGCTGGAGTTGTGGTTTACCTATGCTTTATTTCTAATCTGTGGTCAGTATTTTCAGTATTTTGTACAAATACTGTTATTATTGTTATTATTATTTGTGATCTGTGATTAGCACCTCCCTGAGAGGTTTTGCTCTCATTTCCATATAAATACACCAGGAGTTTATCAAGGAAAGAACATTTCCTTTTATTCCTATTCACTTTAAATGAATAAATGAAACAAAAAGAATGTTTTAAATCCTATGTCTACAGGAAACCTTAGACTATCTGAGCAACAAAGCAGGGCGGGTGGTGTGAATAATGCTAAACTTCCAGGCTTTAAAGACAATGATCTGTGGATGTGAGTCAGTTTTTGTCTCTCTCCCCAGACATTCTCTTCGGAGCAGTCGCAGAGGCTGGGTGGACACTCTGTTTCTGGGACTGGGGAGGAGGCTGCTCGGGGAAACTCCGCCTGGGGCGGGGGGTCTGCCCCAGAGCTGTGTCTTCAGGAGTCGACTGACTGTGTTTGCACCCCTTTCAGATCCCACGCTATGGAGTACAGACCACGTCCGGCAGTGGCTGGAGTGGGCGGTGAAAGAATACGGCCTTCCAGACGTCGACATCTTATTATTCCAGAATATCGACGGGAAGGAGCTGTGCAAGATGACCAAGGATGACTTCCAGAGGCTCACCCCGAGCTACAACGCCGAGATCCTGCTCTCGCACCTCCACTACCTCAGAGAGAGTAAGCGGGTCCCGCCCTCCAGGTGTCCACCGCTGTGGCCGTGGTCCTTACCGGCCTGAGCTTCAGAGGGTCCAAACACGTGTGGACAGCATCGTCCTGCCCGTGCCCGGTTCCAGTCCCCATGTAGGATCCAAGGGAAGGACGTGCTTAGTGTGTGATGACTTAGGGCAGCCGCACCCGAGAGAAGTAGTCGGAGCCCTCAGGAAAAGCCGAAAAGGCATCTTAGCACTCATCCCTTCCTCCAGAGTCTTGCCACCAAGGTCAAATGTCAAAGGGAAAGGGAGATTTGACAGGTCACACATCAATTAGTCTCCACGACACCCCAAATTGAAACAGAAATGCTGTGGAGAGGCTCCTGCCCCATGGGAAGTATGGGCTTTATCCCTCCCCGAAGGGAAACCAAGCCCTCTTTATATCCAACCTGACACACGAGGAGGGACCTTTGCACTTCATGTCATGCGATGTGGCTTAACCTGACAGAATGGGAATGGCGTGTTGGCGGTCAGCGGCATGAACCCACGTTTGCTGCATGCTTTACTGTTTAGAACATCAAGCATGGTGAGCAGGAGACGCTAGAAGCAGTGGGGGTGGCATCTCCTCCAGTGCTTTGCCTGGCATCCCACCCACTCCTCCCTGAGTCACAGACGGCCCCTTCAGGTTTTAACACTCTAACAAGCGGCGGGTGGATGGAGACATTTCCAAGCTGCCCAAGATGTTAGGGTGGGAGTGGGGAAATGTTTTTCTTTCTTTCTGTCTTTCTTTTCCTTTTTTTTAAAAAAAGGTAATTCTCTCTCTCTTTTTCATTTTGATGTTGCTTTTTGTTTTGTTTTGTAGCTCCTCTTCCACATTTGACTTCAGATGATGTTGATAAAGCCTTACAAAACTCTCCACGGTTAATGCATGCTAGAAACACAGGTAATGCCGGCCCCGCCCCTCCCCCAGCACAAGCGCAGGGTCTCTCTGCAGGCTGCATGCTTTAGGGAGAAACCGGTCAGCGCGTCAGGAAACAGGACAGAGAAGTGGATGGTTGATGGGTACTTCTTGATGCCCGGGGGTACCACAACCTGAAGGAAGGTGAAGCCCTTTGGTTTCTGAGTCATTCCCACACCCCCCCCAACCTTTGATTATCAAAGGATTCTTTTTAACCAGGAGATGTGCAGAATTCACCTCTAGCCAAACTTCAGTCCACAGTACTGCGTTACAATCTTCTATCAGTCCCTGTAGACTTCTGTGCTGACCCTGTAGAAACCAAAAGCATGTCTGATTAAAGGGGCTCTTAGCAATCTCCTTTTTTTTTTCCTCATTTTTATTCTTAAAGGAATGTTACCAGGACAAATTGGAGTGTTATTTTTCCTTTCTGATAAAGTTTTAGGCCATTTGATTCATCTTGACTTTAATGTTCTTGTACAGAATTGGTACGTTTGCAAAAGGCAGTGGGAAGGAATGTCTGTTACTTTTTGTGAGCTTTTGTTCAAAAGGAGAAACTCTGTTGTAATTTTGGAGGATATGAAATGAGTTACTAACTGAATGCCCCCTTTTCTGTCTCTAACCATTGATTCTACATTTTCTTTATTCATTTGTTTTGCCTGAGCCTAAGTAGGATTTAACCCAATGCTTAGTCCCCACTAATCTCCTGCTCCTGATTTCTATTCATTTTTTCCCTCCCGATGGAGACAGCTCCGGAAGCATGACCCAGGCTGCTCACCCTGCTCTGTTAGCTGCAGGGACCCCACAACCACCCACGCGAGGCGCGAGGGCAGGAGGTGCTAGGAAGCCTTGGATAGCTCCTTGCAAGCCGGCCGGCCAACTCGGCCAACTCGTGGTCAGCCATCAGTTTTCCAAATATTTATCATTTTATTTTAAAATGTAAAATGTGAGTGAATCCCAGTTTGAGGATTACAGTGAAATTGCTAGTTTTTCTTCTAGTTTCAAAACGATATGTTTTTAAGCTGAAGTTAAAAAAAAATGCTTTGAGTCAGTAGTACACTTTTTCAATTTATAGCCTATTAATGACCTTGTGGCCAGAAATAACAAATAACTTAGACAAAGTAATTTCCCCTTCTTAGGAAACACCTGTGAGCTACACACATTTTCTGATAATTTCACTTCATTTAGGAATTCTTTAACAGTTGAGTGAAAGTTTCAAGAAAGCTCTGAATTCATTAATTTTGTTACTGTTAAACACAGAAGCAACCGATGAACAGGACAACACATTCCAAATGGACCAAACTGCAGAAAGGGAATTTTCTCAGCTAACAACATGAGTGTTGATTGAAAGAGAGAAAGGGAAAACATGGCTTTGAATAGAGATGTGAATTCATTTTTAATAGGATCCATAAACTCTTAAGCTAAATACTTGTAATTCTTCAGCACTACTCTCCAAGAGCTCTGTAAAATGTTTTATGGGTTTTTACACATTTTGCAAAATAAAACATGCACCATAGAATTTTTTTAATAAGACGAGATTGCCTGGTGGGTTGGGGGTGGGCACTTTAGGGGCTTCAGCAAGAAACTGTGAACTCAAAACACAAAACCCTTCACATCAAATGGGGCGCAGGAGTGCTTCAAGTTCACGTCTATCTTCAGAATCTGTTTCTGACTCGTGTCCTCGTCCATTCTCCTGAGGGCTGTGCAGGCAGGTTTGAGGAGGTTTCTTCCCTTTGTTGTCACAGGACAAAATAGATTTGCCACTGATGTTGAGATTGACAACCACAACAAAAGACCTTCACATGTTTTGTCTTTCCTTTTGTCTGCAGGGGGTGCAGCTTTTATTTTTCCAAATACTTCAGTATATCCTGAAGCTACGCAAAGAATTACAACTAGGCCAGGTACGAAAACACCCCTGTGTGATCTCTTCACTGAGAGACATCCCAGATGTCCTGCTGAGATCCGTGACCTAAGTCACGTGATACAAAGAGAGCTGACCCTGGTTTTGAAGAGAATCCCAAACAATCTTACGCTGCCTCTGTTGATTTGGAAACTAAATTCAGTTGAACTATTTCATCCAAAGACCGAACCCAAGGTCTCTGAACTGCAGAATTGAGAGCATGTTAGCCCTTTAGCTAATTGTTCTGAAAGACAGACAGGCAAAGACGGCGTCCCGGATGCCTGACAGTAGGAAACACCTACTCTGTGAGTTAATGCAAGGATTTCTGTGTGATCTGTCCCCTTCTGGGGGCACAGCAAGAGGAATGCCCATATCGGGTGACCCATTCCCAGCAACAAAACCAATCTTTCAGAGCAGAAGCATCTACTAGATAATATTTACATCTGAATCTCACTTTGTGTCTTCCAGATGATTTAATTAGGTAATTAAATTGATATGCCATTTGCACAAAAATAAACATCTGCCAAGTGCCGGTTAGTGCCATGTATGATATTAGATTCTGGGGATATAAAGGAGAACCAGCCTTCAGAAAGCTTCCTGTCTCCAGAAAGTTTGCTTATTCATTTGGGGGGTGGGGATGGGACTGCTCTGTGCCAGCCAGGAGGCTGCAAGGGTGAACAGCGGAAACGTTTAAAGTTCTAGATGTTTCGATAGAGCGACCTAGAGCCAGAGAGACAGACACTGACCCTAATGTGCTAGATTGTACGGTAGGGGCACCGCTCCAACAGCAGATCCTAGCTATTCAATCCCCTGTGACAGGCATAGGGAAGCTTCCCAGAGAAATGGCCGAAGGAGAATTGGATGTTTCCTGGGCGCATAATGAGCAGGGAGAGTGGGCGTTTGAGACCGAGGGTATACACGTCCTAAACATCTGTCCCCCCTGGCATAGTGAGTCCCAAGAGCGGGGAATGCCAGCCCCACAGCTGAGGAAGTTGTGACTCAGGGCAGTGGGATGGTTTTTCTGTATTCGTACGTGGCTCTAGAACTCGTGTCTTAGGCTCAGGTTACTCCTCTCTGACCTCCAGTGCACGTCCAGGCTACGTAAGTCTCAGTTTGAGCTGGTGCGAGATACAAGCCTAGTTCTTTCTAATGAGGAAGACTGAAGGCCCCGTGAGCTAAACAGCAGGAAGGAAGAAGCTTTTGGGGGCTGTATGCACCCTGACACTGCCCTGCTAGTTACAGCTCGCAATTTTCTCTTCTCTAACCTTAGAGAAAAAGTTTGCTCCCCTGCTCCTGGGAGGCATGCTGGGAAGGCTTAGCCAGAGCGCTCAGTCGCCTCCGCCTCCGTCAGTGGTAGGGATCTCACAGACCATTTACACGTGGACCAGGCCCAGCAACGAGAGTCAGCTAGACTGGTCCTAAAGAAACCCACCGTGTGAATTGAAAATGGAAAATAGAAATGCATGTTTGACTCAGGCTCTAGAGATTTTGTGAGCATATTAAATATGTTTCCATCTATACTCAAAAAAATAAAAAATAAAAGCTATCTGCAAAACATTTGGCCAGGGGTTTTAAAAAATTTTACTTATTTACTTTGTATTTGTTTGTTTTAAGCTATCTCTCAGACGCTTCTGGCTGAGTTACAAAGCCAGGGGTTGTGAGCTAGGGTTACACACCCTTAAAGGATCACGGCAGTGGCCAAATCGGTTGGCACAGCATGTTGGTCGGATTAGCTGGCTCACTGCTTGATGCCACTTAAATAGAACAATGGATCCTGGAGCTACTTTTTTCATACTTCAGGATGTGGTGGATTTGGGTTTGGCCCATCCAGGTGTATGGAGAAGGGCGGCTGTGAGGGTGATGGCTGGGACTTTCTCTGTGCTCACCCCAGGGAGGGCAAAGGCTCAGACGGCTCTCACGTCACCCTGATATTGCTTTTCTGTGGGCCTGTCACTTGTCACTTGAGAATGACCAGGAAGAGATGGTACTTCCAAGTCTCCATAACTAGTAAAGTATGTTTCCAAGACTCAATTTGTATCTGAAATGCCTATTTTGGTTTCTGCTACTGTGGTTATGAACAGAGATACAAATATTGGTATCTGATTTAAAAGAATTTAAATCAGACCGACCACACCAGAGGACTGTTTACAGTGGCCACATTTAGGGATTTGACCTTGGAGAAGAGAATTATTGTGTACCTTGGGTCATCCGTCACTAAGCTGCCAATGTGGAAGGGATGGTCTTGTAGGTATGACAGCCTATGACTGTGCCAATGGGAACATTATGACGGCTTTGCCTTGATGATTTCCAGAACTACAGGAGTCACAGACGGGTCATTGGGGTCACTGGGCATCCCCATGGTCAGTGGGTATATGACCACATTCAGTGGAGGAGAGTGTTGACTCTTGGAGGGTCCTTGGGGATAGAGACCCAAGTGACTGTCCCCTGCTCTCTTGGTTTGCCGTGTCATGATCTTTGATTCCATTCCGTTTGTCTAATCCCCGTCTGGCTGGCATCATTGTGCTAATAACCCTGAACAAGCCAGGCTCCTAGGTAGCTCTATTTAGACCGGAATCTGCCCTTTCTCTGCAGCGTAGTTGTTCCATTGTAAAATCCCTGATAGAAGAAACATAATGGTTTTCACGTTTTACTAGTTTAAATTAAACAGCCTCTGCCTGCTTTCTGCAGGGGCTCCTTCCACCTGCAGGTACCGTCCTGCCGCGTCCACCTTCCTGACGCTTCCTCACCACCCTCCCACCTTCCCTTCCTACCTCGAGTCACCTTCCCTGGGCTGCTGCCCCAGTCCACCCTTTCCTCTTTCCGTGGCCCCACTCCCCACGCGGATCACTTATGTCAGAGCTCCCGACTGCTTCCCCGTCCAGGCAGCCTCACCGCTGTTGCGCCTTTTCAATCTCCCTTCGCAGTTGACCAAGACTGTTCAGTGACCTTGCAAGTAACCACACGTGGACATTTCCCCCTCATTTGGTCACGCTCCATCCCTTCTCTTGCATGCTTGTTCCTAGTACTTTCCCCACATTTTCCTGATTTGAAACATACCTTCTTTCATGACCACTTTGTTGAAGGAGCATTTAGATCGGTCTCTTCTCCTCCCAGAAAGTGCTGGCACATAGGCACACCCCTTTACATGCTCTGGTTTGATGGTCATTATTTTATGATGTTTCATGTGTTTTTCAGGTTGTTGTAGTCATTACTACCAGAAATCTTTTCCCTACCTCCTCTGTAAACACCCTTCTCCTTCGCTAAATCCACTTTTCAGGAGCTGTAGCTCCTTGAGGTCTCAGGGAAAAGTGGCAAAAACAGAGACAGGTCTGAGTCACAGCATCCTGTGAGCCAGTGTTCGACTGCCCCGTGCACCCCTGCCTGGCCTCTTAGGAGCAGGCCGTGTGGAAGTTCAGTTCTATCCCAAGGAGGATGTTCTACAGCCCCATCCCTCCCTCCTCCATCACCATGATAGCCCATATATAATAATGGGTATCTGGGATGTTATCAGAAGAGAGTAGAGGGTTAAACCTGCAAATGCAGCCTTAATTCATACTTTAAAGCTGGTGCTCTTCAGGGCTTTCTTGGAATCTTAAATTATTCTTCTGTCAGAGCTTGCAACTTAGTGCTGTTCGGCACAGCCAAGCTTAGCAAGACAATGCAACTACTGCATGGTACTCCTCAGTTAGGTGCTATGTAAAGCTTGTATCTCAGTGAATGGCTAAAAATGCATTCTTTGCTTCCACCTAGTTCTAATATAATCACGGAGATCTGCAAACCTAGGCAGGAAGGGAATGCAAATTGTCCCCAAATCTCCACGCCTTTGATACAGAATTTTAGAAGACTTTAGGAAGTTGTGGAGGAAAACAAGACAGAGAGACTTAGTTATGTTAGGGTCGCTCTAAAAATTCCTTCCATTTAACAGAGGTGTATAGCTCTTGTTCTCTCTAATTTTCTTCCTCATTAGCATCTACATTCCTTGAGAGTAGGCAGATTTCATCTTTTCCCATCCAGCCCAGCCTGGAGACCTGCAGAGCAGCTCTGTACATGTGGCCTGGATCCTGCAGAGCGAGATGAGCTCTTCCATGATCCAAGTTCTAGTCCTTTAACACATAAAGCAAGTAGGTGGTTGGAAGGCAAGGGAGCTAGAGAGTTGCTCCTCCGTGAGCCTGATGAAGGGAGAATGAAAAACGTGGGGGAACTTTGCCCTCGGGGGAAAGGCAGCCAGAATATTGTTTTGATTCATTGATGTCCTGGGCAGGGTGTGGTCGGGAGGGGTCTCATTCAGAATCAGGAACTGATCCCAGCTCCCAGTAAATTAACAGAGTTGCTGGTGTGTAGGCACCAACACCAGTCAAGCTTCCTATGTGTAGCTCCATGTTGTTTTTGGTCTATACTATGACATATAACATATGTCTATGGTCGCCCCAAGCTGCCTATGAAATGGCTTTTATAAAGTTCGGTTTTTAAGCACAGTCATTTACAGATAAAACAGCAGAACCCAAGCCAGGAAGCAGCCTTCCCCTACACAGGAACTTCTGCCAAGTGTGTGAGTTAATTACCTTGAAGATCAAAGTTAAAGAGAAATGGAAAAGGTGCTAAAATGGTCACCAAAAATTAAATATAAAATATATTCTTATTGGAAGACTTATGCTCAATTGTCAATAAAGGATAAAAGCAAAGGTACGTGGAGTAGTAATTTTTCAAGCTGCTAAGAGTGGAACTACTCAAAACTGGCTCTGCTTCGAGACAGTGCAGCTGCTGAAGCTGTCATTGCTGGAACGCCCCCCCCCCATCTGAGCAAGGCAGAGCTGAGAATTTCCCGATGTCACATCCCACAGGAGGAGGCTCCGTGCCCACAGCATGTGATCAGTAGCTGATAAGGAAACACTGGACCAGAATGTCATGAAAAATAACAAAAGCCCGCTTATCTTCCATGGCAATGTGTTTATGAACATGTTAATCATTGTTCATATAAACATCTCAAAAGAGACTCAGTGTGGTGCTGGGTAGGTCCTGACTTATTTTCGAGGAAGGATGGGACATGGTTGTACACCCTAAGAAGGATTTTTCAAATAAAGAGTTTCAAAATAATTTTGTGGTAGTAGTTTGATGTTTAATTTTTTTTTCCAATTACATTTCATGAGCAACACTTTTCTGTTTAAGGTGATATCTGACTAACCTGCTGATGCTTGCTATTAGTTCCATTAGCATACTGGGACCTTGGATAAAAGCAGTCCATCTAGAGCTCTTTCGGCCATTTTTTTTATTTGTATTGGCACACTCCACGTAGCATTTCTGAAATCATTATCTGCAGGGGCACAGAGTCCTAAACAAGAGCAATAGGAATGGCTGAGAGCAGGTTTTCTCGAATTTCAGTGTGCACCCAGGTCACTTGGGATCTTGTTAAAATGCTGATTCTGAAGCGGTAGGTCCAGGATAAGATTCTGCATGTCGAACAAGCTCCCACATATTGCTGATATTGCTGGTTTACAGACCACACTTTGAGAAACAAGCACTTAGAACATATTTCTGTATATATACATATTTCTGCTTTTTTCATTCGGTAAATAGAAGCCCTTTGTTAAGGTGCCTTTCTCCTCCTGGATTAGGCTAGATGCTGTTTTGATCGCCCTGCTGGTAGATTTTCCTTTCCGAGACAATTGGCAAGTTGAAACTCTGGCTAACCATCTTTTAGACGAAATGCAACTGGCTGAGAATCCGTGTGCAAACTGCTCCCGGAGACTTAAGTTGAAATTTAGCTGTAAATGGGTAGCGGCTGCAGATTTAATTCCCATGTGCAACCCCAACACCAGAGAAGCGAATATCTGAGGAGCTGGGTGGGAAAAGCTTAAGGTCCAAAAATGCAAAAATGCCAGCTGAGAGAGGGGGTGAGCAATGGCAGAGTTTAAAAAGAAAAATTTCCTAACCCTCTAAAGCTCTGAAGGGTAGGATTTCACAGACCACACTAGTAGCAATGCTTGCAGCCAAACAGACCAAATAAATTAAGGCAGTTCTGTGTTGAATTTCACGTTGCATATCATTTCTATTCTCTTTGGGATATGAAAATAGGAAGAGACATATCTTCTGCAGCATAGTCAAGCTCTTTGAAGATTGACCCAATAAATTGCCAGTTTTTTTAACAAGGTTAAATGATTTGTTTAAAGAAAGACTTAAAAATAATAACATTGCCCTACTCTCCAAGTAAGATTTTATAGCCATCTCTCAGTGTCTGTCAGCAAAATACCTGCTAAACTGTCTGGCTATGGCCTTTAGTTGGCCCTGAATGGCACACAACATTGAACTAAGACTCGTCAATCCAAGAAGACATAGCTTTTGAAATGGTTGTGTAATAAGATTGCATGTAGCTTTACATATATGCATAGTTAATAAGAGCATGTATAATAATGCTTATGGAATATATTTTTGAAAGAAATTTGAAATGACTTAGAGCCTTGATAATCCTTAATAGAATTTACACTAAGGATAGTATAGTTATCAGACTTGCATATGCAAAGTGCAATGAATGAAGTTTTATGGGACAAGTGACATTACATTATAAATACAAAGAAATTATTTTCATGTACTTAAGCTCTGAAGGTCATTGTTGATGTGTTGTGGGGAGAATACCATTTCAGTCCTGTAATTCATTTTATTTATTTAATTTTTTTAAATTATTTTTAAATTTCAGAATATTTTGGAGGTACATAAATTGCTTTTGTGCAGTTTGAGTCAAAATTATAAGTGTGCCCACCACCCAGATAATGTGCATTGTACCTGTTAGGTATGAATTTACCCATTCTCTCCTCCTCCCAGTGGAAAAGCAATTCATTTTAGAGAAATTCTAAATTCAATTTGAAAATAAGAAAAAGTAGACATCTGCCTACAAAAATAACTACATCAGGTAAAACTGATTTGATAAAAATGGATGAGATTATGAAGGGAAATGGAGATTGGCCAAGAGAGGCAGCGGGTCAGTGAGAGGCTAAGAAGACAGGAATCATTTCCAAGGAAGAACGAGAAGGAAGAGGAGCAGGAGTGTCCTTTGATAGATTTAGGGACAGACCTCAAATAAAATGGGTTTGATTCATCCAAGTTGTGGACTCTGTTTTGGATACATCATGAAGAAAACGGAGGGCTAGGTTTAGATCAGCCTAAGTTAGAAGCAGGATAGCGTGAAAGAAACTTGCAACATGGTCTTGCCTTACGATTGTAGGAACTTACTCTAAGAAGAGTAAAGCTCTGGGAGGATCTGTCAGTGGGAGTTGTCAGATAAATGGGTGAGAATTTGAGATCCATAAAATATGCAAAATTATAACTTATAAATAAAACCCAAATCTAGTGGAACAATTCTTTGGATTACTACATTTTCTTACACAGCATTTATTCTAATAAACACAAAATCAAATAAAAAACCAAAATATCTATTATAAAAATGACATTATTGATCTTTTAGTCCATTTATTTGTCTTTACAGATTTACCCTATGAGCCTCCCAGGAGATCAGCCTGGACCGGTCACGGCCACCCCACCCCCCAGTCGAAAGGTGGGTACAGTGTTGGCTCCCCCTGCCTTGAGGCTACTTGTCACAAGGCTCTGGACAACTGTGGGTGGAGTAAATCATAATTTCTGTGGTTAATTATGATTTTTCAACACGTGGAAGGTTTGTTCCATGGACCACAAAGCACAACTGATCTTTATTAAAAGCAGTGACTCTCTATTTGGGCTATACCTACTTTCATAATAGAAAGCAATGATGTAGCATATTTCAGCATGGACACATGCATGTTTCATGGGATGTTTGTGTACAGAGGACATAATTGTTGATTTCCTTAATCGTGGCCATGCTTACAGTATCCCTGGCTTTATTTATTTTCCTGGTGGTTTTCCTTTATCTGTTTATTTTAGATGATGATTTATTTTAACGTGTTGTAAGCCATCTCAAATACCTTTTTTTTTTCTTTTTTACTTTTGGAAAAAGTAGGGGTATAAATGTTTTAAATAATGGAAAATAGCCTCTCTTTTTTTGTTACGATGTTTATATTTGTTTTCGTTAGAAAGGGAAAATTTTCCTTAGTATATTTTCCTTACCGTAAGATGCTTCTTATTACAAGAGTTACACTATTATGTTAGTAACTAAAGTGATTGATGGAATGATTACACAACATCAAAGACAAGTGGCCAAATATAAGTGATCGCTAATTGTCTTTTTTATTTTTGGATTTTCAGCTGCTCAACCGTCTCCTTCCACAGTGCCCAAAACTGAAGACCAGCGTCCTCAGTTAGGTACGTTTCAGGGACCGTCTGGATGCCCTAAGAGAAGATACGGGCTCCTCAGGGCATTTCTAAAATGCGTCACTTCTTAAATGAAATTAATGTTATTTTTTCTTCTTTACGAGTGCTCCATATATAAAATGGGGACCAAACCATCAGCCTACTCAGTTGGTATGACTTGAGATTGTGCTAAAACATTTCCAAAACCTATGCAAAGAAAATGGGAAAAACATTCCCCCTGCACATAGGCTGCTGCATGGTGATCTGCGAGTTCCTTTATGGCCAAATGCATGTTTCACAGTATGTTTGAGTAGACCAGTGTCTGTGTCGGGTCCACCGTGGAAACACAGAGAAGGTTGCCATTGGTGGTGCTGAACAGCACTGCCAACACAGCCCTGGGGCTGGCTGGGGGCTTGGCACACGTCTGCCCTGTTTATACCCTGTGGTGTGGTCCCTGGGCTGGGTGTCAGGAACCTGGGGCTGAATCTGCACCCTGCTACCCAGTAGGAGGCCTCTGGCAAGAAACTTCACTGAGATCCTAGGCGACATCTTACCTCATACGGCAGGTGGAGGCAGGTGATTTGGGGTTGGGGACATTTTCAGCTCTGGAATCTGAAAACACAACTGAGTCAGCATTACGTCTGAAGTCACATCGGACTAAGTCACGACTGTGTCTTTGAGACGTGACGTCTTTTCTTTCTGCTGCAGACCCTTACCAGATTCTTGGACCGACGAGTAGCCGCCTTGCAAATCCAGGTGAGACATCGATGAGGATTTTGTCCTTATAAAGCGATCCTTGATTCTTTTAGCTTTAAGGTAAACTGGTATTGGTGAGAAGCTCCTTCAGCTGGACAAATTTTAGTTTTAGGTTTCACTGGATTGTTTGCCATAGTGGAAAAAATGGATCAGGTTATAAGTTGAGATTTTAGCTTTAGCAAAGAACATTCTAGCCTAATCCGAGCTGTGATAGTCACAGACTGGGTGGCTTACACAACAGAAATGTATTGTCTCACGGTTCTGGAGGCTGCAAGTCTGGCATCCTGGCATCGTGGTGACAGCTTAGTTCCTTCTCAGGCTGCGAGGGAAGGGTCCGTCCCAGCCTCTCCACTTGTCTTGCAGACGACTGTCTTCTCCCTGCATCTTCATGTCATCTTCCTCCTATACAGCCTGCGTCTGTGCCCAAATTTCCCTTTTTATAAGGACACCAGTCATATCAGAACAGGACCCCCTCCACCACCAATGAGCTCAGTTTAACTCGATTTCCTCATTCAAGACCTTATCTCCAAAAAATGTCACATCCTGAGGTACTGGGGGAGGGTCAGTTGGCAGGGACACAACTCAACCCAAAACATGAACAGATAAAATAACTAATATTTTTTAAAAAGAGGACTTTAATTACAACCATAAGATTCAAATTCAGCATCATGATGGTCTGTTCAGCATTTGATGGTCTGTTTCTGAACTTAGATGCTAGAAGAAAGTGCAGATTCTTAATTGGCCCCTTTGTAACCAGTTCCTTGCCAAGGATGGTCACCTGTCTTCACGTTCCAGTGCCAGCCGAAGAGCTTTCTTCGTTTGTATTCAGATGAGAACCAGCTGGGCCGGCACCAGCTTCAGAAATTCATAGTGTACATTGCATATTGTCAACTGCAAACTCGAGTGCCAAGAAGTCACAGGCTCATTGCAAGTACAAGCTGGAATGTATGCTTCCTAAATATTTGAGGCCAAATTAGGGTTGGAAGTGGAAAAATTCAGATTCAGTCAGCATAGATCCCCGCAAGAGAATCTGTACATCGAGAACATGAAATATCATCATTTTTTTAGCATCTGCATCTTTGACATTAAATTTCGGTTCACGTTAATTAATTCAGTAAATATTTTTTAAGCAGCTGAGCAGCTAGAGGGGACTGGTTAGCCTGGGGCTTGGACTAGGCGCTCCATAATTATTCGCTGAATAAACGATTCCCAGGGACAAGGAGATACAGTCCTCGACCTCGGGGAGCTTTCAGCCAGTGGAGAGATGGACACACGTAGTCACAACACCGTCCAAACCACGGAGCCACATGCTCTTTTCTCTATGTGCACGTCCGGCTTGTAGCCCAGGTCCCTGAGTCTGCACCCTTCTCAAACCGCTGCTCCTTCTGCAACGGGCACATAGCCGTTCAGATACAAAGAATAACTATGTTTTGAGATGATTATCATCAGTCATGCTTCAGGAAGACTGATCCAGCAACGATGTTTGGGATAGATTAGGAAGAAGAAAAGGACGGAAGCAGTAACGCTCAGGGAACATTAATACAATAATGTGAAATAACAATCAAACAGTTCCCACCCCATGGAATGCACCCGCAATATAATGTGCTATGTCCGAGGTCCCTTCTGTGCCTCATAGCCCAGGGAGCGTATTGTCTCCATCCTCCAGAAGAGGAATCAGAAGTCCAGAGAAGTGAAGTAACTTTCCCTGAGTCACACAGCCAGTAAGGAGAAAAGCTGGATGTGAAACCTGACTCTGCCTTCAGACTCCGTTTTTGTTGTCTTGCCCTACACTGCCCCTGACTGAGTAGGAAGGGATGAGAGGGTCTTGGAAAATGAGGACTGAGAATAGAAAGGAAGGATTTCTGTTGAGTTTAACAACCGCCTGGGTGCAGGGGATGAATATGAGGTCAGGAAGGAAGAGGAAGGAGTCGAGCTGCACCGAACAAGATCAGCATGGCCTTTCACTCACAAATTGGCCAAATGAAACATATGTCCATGCCCATGTTGCTGCTTGGCTTATCTGGGAAACGGGGCCAAAGATAGTCACTTGCCCCTAAGCAGAGCACCAGCCCTGCAGGGGCACACGGCAGCAGCCCTGTTTCCAGCAGTCTGGGGTGCGCCCTGTAGGTGGAGGGACCTGGGCTCGGCTGGGAGACACCTACTAGGCCTGGGGAGGGCGTCCTGGAGCAAAGCAGCCTGGCAGCACTGACATCGTGAGCAAAGGTCTGCGCTTCGCACTGTTAAGACTTTTCTTACTGGGCCGGGGGAAAGTAGCAACAACCACACTCTGATTTGTAATCAAGTGACTTTAAGATAAAGACTTATTTAGTTTATAATCAATTAGACCTTCTCCCTATCTATGCCTAGGCCTGTGCCAGTTGTATTCATGTGACCTTTTCCCCTGAAACTAGTGTGTCTTTTATCTTTCTATTAATGAGAACGCTTTTTCCTGTTTGATTCTATTTTTCCATTCTCTGATAAATAAATCTTTCATCACTTCAAACTTGCTGCCTTTGCTCTTCATACAATGCAAACTCTTTTTCATCATTTTAAGTGGAAAGATTACATCATGCGGCATGAATGTACAAGATGATATCAGCATCCCAGCATCTCTATCCCAAATGTTCATTTGGTGTGCACTTGGGACATCATTTCTCCTGCTGAGAAAAGTGTGTACCTGCATTCTGATGTCATGGATCAGTTATAAGTATCACAGCTCGTTTATGTCCCTTTGGAATGGCTGAGAATTTAACGTGGCTTTTCTAATGAATTTAAATTATCTTCCCATGAAAGAGTTTTCTTGGGGTGTGTTCAGAGGCTCCCTCCATGCTAAATGGGTACTCTCTAACGGTAGCTCTGAGCACGCATCCTGCTTCATGTGGAACTACAGGCCACTTTAGGGATATTTTGCAATTTGTTAGGAGGTGGGAGAATGCAGTATTCCAGGCCTAGGGAGGGGACAACCTGGGAGGGACCTGAGAGGGACCTGAGGAGGCTGCGGAGGTGTGTGCACAAGCCAGGCCTGAAAGCAGTGGCCGTGCAGTGACTAAACATGGCAGCCTGGAATGTGGGTCCTGACCCTTGCTGACCTTGGGCAAGGTATGGCAGTCTACCTCTTGGAACTTCAATTTCCTCACCTCTACAATGGGCTCATCACATGATTTTTGTGAGGATTAAATTAACACATGTAAGGTATTTAGGATGCTTTCGAAGGGTATGGGTCAGCCCTGAGAACACCCCCTGGTGTTCCTGGGGGTGGGGGAGGGTAGTTGCTTTCCTTTTGACTGTAGGCAAGAAGTATACTTTTCCTTAAAATCTGGTTTTCAGCCCAAAGAAATCATGACAAGAACATTCACGTACGGAGGTCATCCTTACCGTGACCCTGCAAGATAGTACTATTTTGACACCCCATTTTATAGATGAGAACACTGAGACGGAGAAAGCTGGGGGAGTTGCCCTAGGTCCCGCAAGTGGCAGAGCCAGGATTCAACTGAGGCAGTGCTAACCCCAAAGCTGGTGTGCCCGTCACCATGCGTCCCTGCCCCTCCAGCAAGTGGTGTCCGAGCCTCAGGGCAAAGACTTCGGCAGGACACACCTGCTGCCCTGCACGGGGGATTATCTGCTCCACCCCCAGCTTCTACAGAAAGTGGCCCCAAACCACTGCCACGTGGTGCTGGCAGGGCCCCCCCGACTCCCGGCCCCTGAGCTGACTGCCCTTGTTCCTCTGTCAGCTGACGGCTGCAGTGGCCCGCGCGACACGACATTTCCACCAAGCCCGCAGCTGCTGAGTCACTCTGCAGCTCTCTGCTTTTCTCTGTGGTTTGTAAACCGTTTAGGTTGCTTGCTTTTTCTTTTTTTTTTTATTTTTCTTTTTTGCCCTTTTGTGCTCAAACTGTACTTCTTTGCTAACACATTCCTTTCCTTTTCTTTTAACTGTTTTAGGAGATTACTTTTCTCCTCCAAATTAAAGGATCGCCTTCTGGGTTCTTAAATGCCACACCCACTCCCTGTCCTGCACAGGTGCACAGGGATCCCCCGTAGGTGCAGGATGCTGCCTGCCACTGGTTTTTTTTTTTTTGGCCCCAATCTGGTTTTTTTTAATTATTATTTTTTGTTAATTCCCCTAGGACAAGACTAGCTGCTCCTTACTAACATTGCAAGGATGTTATTAAGACAGAATGAGGCGTAGATGTACCAAAGGAAGGTGATTCATGAGAAGGAGGTGGTGATGCTGCTCAGATTGGAGCTCTTGTCTTTTCAGGGTGTCTCTTTTTACCTGTCAGTTTGGCCAGTGAGGGACCCAAGCCACCTGTAGGCTTTCCTAAGCCCAGGCATCCTGGTTTGGAATCCCTTTTCCAGTAATGCACCTCATCGTGCATTATAAATGGTATTGTTTTGGCAGTAAAATAAAAATTTAATAGATTGTTTTTGAAATTCTGTGGCTGAGAGCAGCTCATTTACTTTGCCATTAACAAAGATGTCCGAGCAGCCGCGGCGCATCCTTGAGAATTCTTGCCCTGTAGGAAAATCCGCTCCACACACTGCAAATACAATAAATTTTGTTACGAATATTAAATTTAATGATTAATGAGTTTAACATGACATTACATTTTGTACTGTTTACTGACTTTCATCTACTGCATTTCCGGATTTATTCTCAGGTTCGGAAGCTGATGAACTTTGCTTACAGATCTCTCATTTCCATAGAGCCTTGAAATGCTCACACGGCCTGAGCTAATGCGTCTTCATGGTGAATGCATGAAATAGTCGAGTGAGAAATAAGCTTGTCTGTCCTGCGGGCACTGAGTTTCCAGCCATGGATTTAGATCCTGACTCCCTAGTAGAGACATGAGATCACTTTTCTCCACTGGTTCTCTCCTGCACACATTTATAGGGGAAGTGGGTGAGGGACAAATTCCTAAGAGGCGATGCCAAGGTTTGAGTAGATACTGAGTGTTACGTTGCTGTTTGGCAGGTCTGTGCATTTATACAAAATCTGTGGAATTACTCTCTCTATGGGAGGAAGCTGACACTGAATATTTATTTTCAAACAACTGTATGTGTTTACGCCGAAGCATATGTTAGACTATTAAATCAAAAATCCATGTTTTTCCCTATTCCCAGGTCAAAAATGGAATTTTTTTCAAGTTTTAATCCTTTGGTTACTCTCTCTCTTTGTCTCTCTCTCCCTTTCTCTCTCTCTCTCTCTCTCTCTCTCTATATATATATATATATATATATATATATACGTATATATACTAAGACCACATGTTTTTCTCATACCATTCTTTGTATTTTTTAAATGCATATTAATGAAATGTTGGAGGCAACAAAACTTGATTGAGAACAGTCTGTATATGTGGTTCTGAAAAAGCAAAGGGCTTCCATTGCAACGAACTACAAGCTGTTAATACATTTCAAATGTGTTGCTAGATTGAAAATGAGCATTTTCCAAAATATATTCGGCAAAGGCTGCCCTTTCTCACGATGCTGTTGTATGGCTGAATTCACAAACATGTGCATGTCCTTGTAGCCAACATGCAAAGGATTTATGAGCTGGACAATTCATATAGGGAGCAAGTTAGAAAGAATTCAGAGGAAAACCAACTTATAATTGAATTTTACATTATATCAATCCCAGAGTGGTTGCCAGTTAAAGTTACTTTCATCATTTTATCACATCTTTTGTTATTACTTATAATAAAAGGTAATCTTTTGGGTAATAAGGCCCGGGCAGTGCTGTAGCTGGAGTTTGGGAAGAAAGATCTGAAATCCGTTCGACGCGGCTTAGCCTCTCCTGGTGCTCAGTGCTACTGTCGATATTTTCGCCCTTCTCTGCTTTGGGGAGCCATAAATCATCTTAAAGTATCGTTACCGAGTGGCCAGAATGATGTGCCTCGACTTTTCTCTGAATTTCATAAAACATAAAACCCATATCTGTGCTTTCAGTTGGGATCAAGAAAATTCTGTCCGTGTACACCAGGGAAATGAGATCTCTTTGACCAAGGCAAAGTCTCGTTCGACTCCCCAGGAGGACTTGCAGCCTCCCCTTGTTGCAGATTTTCTTTTGGAAACGCCACTTAACACAATTGGCTTTGCAACGCAGGGGCAACGCGTGGATTTCCGTTACGAGGCACTTGCCTAAATACTGGAACTGGGTGATCTGGTTTGAAAAGGCGCCAACTTTTTTCTAAACTTCCTCATTTTGAGTGGGTTAATTTTGTTCTAGGAAAAGTTTTGACAGAATCGCTTTCTGAGCGCCAGCAAAATGTTATGTTAGAAATAACGGTGTTTACTTCCATTCTCTATTTTTTTCCATAAACTTTTAGAAGTTCATTTCCTAAGTCTAACTTTTATTATCTTACTTGACCTAGCCAATATAAATGGTATTAAGTCATTATTGCCATTCACATAATGGCACTTTCTGCCTCACAAAACAGGAAAGAATAGCTCTTCCATCCCCTGAGCACCAGGCCGCTCTGGCTCTTCTTTTAAGGAAGTCAGAACTGGATGGTACCAACCTGAACTTGGCCCTGTCTGGATTCTCTGCATTCTGTAAAAGACTTGGATCTGTTAGTGCAGCCCGATAGTCACCAAGGATCATGTCTTGGGTCAGGTTTCCTAGAGGCAGGGCTTGGGATAAGGTTGCTTGTAGAGGACACTGAGTAAGAGTATGTTCTCAGGAGACAGGAAATGAGGAATGGAATAGGGCAGGGGAATGCTAAGGAAGCTTCTGACCTCCCTTAAGCCCCTTAAAGCGGGACCCTCGCTTCAGCCAATCCCACTAGGAGCTCTGGAGTGGGAACCGCATTGCAGAGTTGGTCCTTCCTTGAGGCAAGGGGGCCCGTGTTGCCCCGTGTCGATCCGTCTGGCCATGGGATACCTGGGGGTGGGGGAGGCAGCTCTTGTGCAGCCAAGGGCAGTTCTCTGGAGAAGAGGGCAGCAGAAGGGGGTGTGGGTGGCGCCCCAACAGCACCCACTTGTGTCGTGCAAGAGGGAACGTCTGTCTTCACCTCAAGCCCTGTTCTCACAGGTGTTTTCTTTCACCAGGGAGTGGCCAGATCCAGCTCTGGCAGTTCCTCCTGGAGCTCCTGTCTGACAGCTCCAACTCCAACTGCATCACCTGGGAAGGCACCAATGGGGAATTCAAGATGACAGACCCCGACGAGGTTGCCCGGCGCTGGGGAGAGCGGAAAAGCAAACCCAACATGAACTACGATAAACTCAGCCGTGCCCTCCGTTACTACTATGACAAAAATATCATGACCAAAGTCCACGGCAAGCGCTACGCCTACAAGTTCGACTTCCACGGGATCACCCAGGCCCTGCAGCCCCACCCACCGGAGTCGTCTCTGTACAAGTACCCCTCAGACCTCCCGTACATGGGCTCCTACCACGCCCACCCGCAGAAGATGAACTTTGTGGCTCCCCACCCTCCGGCCCTCCCCGTGACATCTTCCAGTTTCTTTGCTGCCGCAAACCCGTACTGGAATTCGCCAACTGGGGGTATCTACCCTAACACTAGGCTTCCCGCCGGCCATATGCCTTCTCATCTGGGCAGTTACTACTAAAGACCCGACAGAGGCCTTTCCCAACAACGTACAATCACCAATAAATTGCCACAAACTCTATTGGAGAACATGAATCAAAAGTGCCTCAAGAGGAATGAGAAAGCTTTACTGGGGCTAGGGAAGGAAGCCAGGGAAGAGGTCCAAAGACTCTTAGCAGGAGGGAGTTACTCAAATATTACTACGGAAATAAGGAGGATGCTAAAAATGTAATGTATATGGACATGTAAACTGTGGACTGGCCTTGTAAAAGACATTGTATGTAGAAGCATGAAGTCACAAGGACAGAGTGCCAAAGAAAGTGGTCTTAAGACGTGTATAAACTTTAGAGTGTGGGATTCTGCTAATGCAAACTGGGATTAAACTAAAGCAATAGAAATAACACAGTTGTGACCTAACATACCATTTATAATGTCATTTTAAGGAAAACTACCTGTATTTAAAGATAGAAACATATCAAAAACAAACAAACAAAAAGACATGAGAGAGACCGCAGCCCATCAGCAGACGTCAGTATGGAACTCAGCAGCGTTTGCTGTTTTGGTTGAAATCAGATACATTCCATTTGATGGGAGCTGTCAGCTCTCTCCAACTGTGAAGATGACCCAAAGTTTCCAACTCCTTTACAGTATTACCAGACTATGAGCCAAATGGTGGGACCGAGAATGTGTGCAGAGTGAGTGTGTGATTGTAGGCAGAGGGCTGGAGAAGGAGGAAGAGGAGGGAACAGAGGAGGAGGTGGCACGGGCTGGGAGAGAAACTTCTCAAGCAGTAAAGACTGGACTTGAGGACATTCGGGGAGTGTGGAGAACGAGTTATGGAGACTTGCGGGTTTGCGCAGTCAGTGTTATGCCCCAGTGTTGGGAGAAAGGACACAGCGTAACGGACAAAGGGGAAGTAGTAGAAGTCAGCAGCAAAAACGAGCATCTCTTTTTTTGTTTGTCAAAAGAAAATTTTAACTGGAATTGTCTGATATTTAAAAGAAACATTCAGGACCTCATCATTCCGTGGGGGCTTTGTCCTCTACAGGGTCAGGTAAGAGTCGGCCTTCTTGGCGACCATGATGAGAAATCACGTAGGCATTTTGGGTAGGTGGCTCCAGTTTTCCTTTTCGAGTCGCGAACGCTGTGCGTTTGTCAGAGTGAAGTATACAAGTCAATGTTTTTTTTTTCTTTTTATATAATAATTATATAACTTATGCATTTATACACTACGAGTTGATCTCGGCCAGCCAAAGACACAAGATAAAAGAGACAATCAATGATACAATGTGGCCTTGAATTTTAACTCTGTATGCTTAATGTTTACATATGAAGTTATTAGTTCTTAGAATGCAGAATGTATGTAATAAAATAAGCTTGGCCTAGCATGGCAAATCAGATTTACACAGGAGTCTGCATTTGCACTTTTTTTAGTGACTAGAGTTGCCTAATGGAAACGTGCTGAATGTTGTGGTTTTTGTGTTACAGTTTTACTTTGTCCAGGCACTTGTGCAAGAGAGCACCAAGCAGATGGATGTTTTGGCACAAAACGGTGTCCTTCTTGCCCACTTTCTCTCATTCCCAGCCCCTCTGGAACAGAGGGACCAAAGGTTTCACACTGAAGCCTCCACACTTACGCCCAGAATGAAAAGAAGCCTCTAACACTGAGGTTGTAATTGAGAAATTCTAGTTCCACACCTGGTCACAAATCACCCTTAAGCCCTGCTATGATCATAAAATGGTTGTTGAACAGTGAACAAGCTATTGCTTTTCATGCAAAATGTATTATGATTGGTAAATAAAGTGTCACAGATGGCTGCAGTTTCTCACTTTAAAGAAACAAGGGACACCTTCTAAGTTTACGACTTGACTTCTCTTTCAGAAGATCCCACCAGGTAGACTGTTGCTTTAGTCTTCCCACCCCAGAATAATCTGAACACCATAGTTTGGGATTCAGCAGCCCTGTGCCTGAGGTCACCGGTTCTCCCTTGCAGACACTGTTTATTTCTATGATCTAAAGTCACTTTCCCTGGGCATCTTTTCTTTCCTGTACTGCCAGCCCTAGCTGAGGTGAAGGCAATTCGAGAGGTGTAACACGAGGCCGCCGTGAGAAGGAGTGAGCCTAAGCAACTTCTCAGCCTGAATCAGTTTCTGAATTGGCCCATTTCATGGCTGTTTCGGGACTCATTTTTGCACTTTGTAATCCTTTTGCTATGATTAAATGGAGTTGCCAAACCTCTGTGCTGTGGATACTCTGGCAGTGGTCTTTAAAGGCAGTAGGATACGATTACCAATGCTCCAGACACCCCGCATTACTTGGATTGAACAGAGCCCAACCATCAATCATTTCCCAGCAGCTTGGGAAAGGCCCACAGAGTGCCTGTATCTCCTTAGGGAAAGCAAATAAATAAAACCATAAAAGCTGGCGGCTAGGGTGATCCAAACCGTACTAATGGAAAGGCTCAGTCATTTTTATTTTGAAATGCAAAGGCAAGGCACACCTACACTCTGCATATAAATACAAATCCACTTGGATAATCACTCAATTCTCTCTTTCAAGATTGAATCATGAACAAAATAATAAAAACAAGACATGATTATCGTATTCAGTTTTAACAGATGTTTTCAGTTAGGTTCCTCAACCCCTCCCAACCCTAATCCAGGTTATTAGCAAGTCTTATGAGCAACTGGGATAATTTTGGATAACATGATAATACTGAGTTCCTCCAAATAAATAATCCTTAAATTGTCTTAAAATGACATTAACTCTCTGCTCCTGTCGTAATCTAAATCCAAAACACCCTCCAGGTCAGATTCATAGTCACATGAACCTTTTCTCTCTCTCTGTTTCTTCCCATCCCTTGACCTGCCCTAATGGATGCTCACGATTTTTATAGTCTTACTCCTGTGGGCAAGAGGCTTGTCTTCTTTTCTTGTCTTCAGTAGTCTTTTGGGCTTTGTCCTTGGTGAAATCCCCAAATCTCAGTCAAGACTTTATTTTTGCTCCCAGTTTGATGCCCTGGTTACATCTTAGGGGGATTCACAGTGCAGTGATTTGTCAGGACTGATGCAGTTAGAAGGCTCTCTGCTTCTCCTGAGCACCTGTCTGTGCAGGTGGAGCATCTGCAGCCCGAGAGCAAGGGCCCCGAGGTGCTACCCTCCAATGACAGGTGCAGCAAAGATTGGGAGCTGGGGAGGCGACGGTAGACAGGGAAAACATAGATGTCCTACAGGTCTCCCATATTGACCTGTCACCTGTGGAAACAGAGCAATGTAATTTTTTTTAAAACCTGGTTTAAGTAGTCTCTCATCTTAAATACAGTTGTGAGACAACCAATCAGAGGAAGAAAAAAAAAAAACACTTTGGACTTCTCAGAAGTATATCAATTTCTATGCCTTCTCTTTATCTTAACCTTGGTTTAAAGAAATCTTGTGAAGATATTTTCACATCAAATGGAAAAGGCTGGATATGCAAATCAAATATTAAAAACAACTAGAGTCTCTTTATTTATAATACAGCAGTGTTTTTCAAAGTGAGTTTCCTGGGCCAGCGGTACCAGCATCACATGAAAACTTGTCAGACAAGCAAATTTCCAGGCACTTCCCCAGACCTGCTGAATCAGAAATTCTAGGGTGGGACTCCACCATTGGTTTTAATAAACCTTACAGGTGATTTTGATGCATGCTGATGTTTGAGAACTACAGCTGTAGAAGAAAAGAAAATCCGTGTCTACTCATGAAAGCTCAGCATGATGTCTCGATTCAGTGAAGTTTCTTCTGTGGCCACATAAAAATCAACCATCAGGAAAAAGAGTCTGAAAGAGTCGTTCTAAGTTGTGCTTCCTCTGAGTAACTGTTCTCCCTACCATTAACTTCTCCCTGGGTGAATCAGTTATCCATGCTGCGTAACATCTTCCCGCAAACACGGCAGCTGAAAACAACACATACTGTCTCCCAGTTTCCATGGGTCAAGAGTCCTGGCACAGGTTGGCTGTTGAGTCTCATTTGGCTGAAATCAAGGGACCATCCAGGGCTGTGATCTCACGTGAGGCTCAGGTTTCCTTTCCAAGCTCTCTGGTGGTTGGCAAAATTGAGTTCTTTGAAAGTGTAGGACTGAAGTTTCATTTCCTTACTGGCCATCAGCCAGAAATTGCTCTCTGTTCTTAGAGGTCGCCTAGGGTCCTTGCCATGTGACCCTCTCCAAAACAAGGTAGTTTGTTCCTTCAAGGCCAGAAGGAGGATCTCTCTCTCTCTTTGAATTTTTCTGACCTTTTCTCAGGGCTCACCTGATTAGATCAGGCCCACCAAAGGTAATCACCTTCTTCTTTTTTTTTTCACATCTGCAAAATTCGTTTTGCCATAGACTGAACTTAGTCACCAGAGGGCTCACCTGTCACCTTGCCAGTCCCACTCACACTCAAGTGAAGGGGGCCGTGGAGGGCACCTGCATCAGAGAATGGGAATCTTGGAAGCCATCTTAGAATCCCACCTACCACATCATGGCTATCCTGCCTGTCCTTCCGGCAGTCCTAAAAGCCCTCTGGCCAACCAAGTGTCCTTAAAATGCAAGTTGTCTAAAAGGCCAGCCGCCACTCAGCAGCACTATACACTGCAACCCTGTGCTCCATGCCGTCTGTGCCCACTGGCAAGTGTCAGGGTCAGAATCTGACCAATTTGAAACTGTATGTCAGACGTGTAAGGTGTAATGCTAGGTTTTCACTGGTAGTTTCACGTTTTTTTCTTTTGACTCTTAGCAAAAATAAATAAATAAATAAGGTAGCCCAAGTTAATGCTATAGGGAAACATGTAGGCAAACTTTTCTAACTTACGATTGTAATTTTAAACTCTTTTACTAAGTAAAATATCTTTATTTTCTCATAAAAAATTTAAAGTATTATTCTGTTAAAAGAAGTCATAATATTACTTGATTGTAATTTGTGCTAGAACATGCTGAATTACAGACTTGTGCATGAAGCATGTTATATGTAGGAACTTTATGAAAAAAAAAAAAAAAAGAAATGAGCTTTTCATGTTTCATAGCATGTTCCCTAAAGAAAATACTGCAGAAATGGTAGGTAGCCAGAATTTCTTCCTGAGATTACTTCATAAAACAGTTTGGGGGATGTTGCAAAGTTGTGAGTAGTTGAATGAGCAGGGCCAGAGAGTACCAGTTCAAAGATTGATGCTAATTTAGAAGAGAAGGCCCGGGATTAAATTCCAGGCCTTTGTCTTTGAACCTACTTATTCATACTTTACTTGGATACAGCTGAAGACAATTCCAGATGCTTTGAGCCTAAGAGGACGATAGGTCCCATGACCACATGACAAATTCAGGATTCCAAAGAACAGGCTAAAGTAATGGGCTGGATCTTAAAGGTGTTAGGACCTCCAGCCACGTCCAAAACACCTGGGAGTTGGACAGAGCAGCAGCACATGTGGAAAGGACTTCAAGATTTTGGAGATGACAGCGATGAAATGCAGAATAGCCAGCTTTTGATGAGCCTTTTATGAGTCAGACACTGCACAGGCACTATCTTATTACTCCCTTCAACTGCCTCGACCACTCAAATTCTTAAAAAATCCAGATAGATTAAACAATTTACCCAGATCACCCAAGGTAAGAAGTAGAACTAATGCTTGTTCCAATACTATCTGAATCCAAAACCTCTACTCTTAATCTTAAGCTATTTTGCCTATATTGACAGAAAATTCAAAGGGAGAATGACATGACTGCCCAATCTTAGGCTACATGTTTTAAAATAGATTGCAAAAGAGGATGTGTTTATTCTGCACTGAACAGACTGCAGTATCAATCCTGGGCCTACATTGGAAGAGTGGCATAGGCCAGCTAGTGCAAGGGCAGTGGAGAGAGATCAGGAAGGGAGGGAGACCAAGGCCATGCCACTGAGGACTAGATGGAGGGATGTTCAGTGTCTTTACTGGAAGTGGGATCGCATGTACCATCCATTGATTCAGGACCCAGCACAGTACACAACAATATTAAGCTGGCAGGAAATGGAAGAACTCTTTAACTGGAGGATCTCCAAATGGAATGGCCAGCCTTTGTCCACGAGTTCCTGGATACGGGTGCTCGCAGGTGAAGAATGCATGACTGCTTGCCATGTGTTCAGCAGCACGTGACCCTGTGGCCATTTAGGTCTGTCACAACTTGCAACGTGATTAAATGTCAATGTACACACAGGTCAGGGAAGAGAGTCTGAAATGAAGGACGGCTTAGTAGCCTCACTCTTGCTCAGTGCCACTTAGTCTTAAGAAGAGCATGTTAGAGCTTTAGACATTAGTGGCACCAGAATCTGCCCAGATTCACTTGTGGTGTGGCTCTGTGACTCAAGCAGCCGGCTCGTGGGACAGCTGAACTTTCCTTCCACATTTTCTCACTTAGGAGGAACACAGCTCTCCTGCAGCACACTTACGTGAAGGCACACATCCTGAGAGTTGTTGGTCACAGCCTGCTCAGCGTTAGACATGGCTCAGCTGAAAGGTTGTCAGCCTGCCGCAGGGACCGTCAGTCCAACTCCAGACTAACCATTTCCAACTCCGAGTGGGCACAGGAGGCCGGGAGCCAAGGCTGGTTTTCCATTTGAGCTCACGAGGTAGAGGCTAAGGAAGGGGTGGGGGTGTAGCTCAATGTGTAAGAAAGAATTTGGCCTGGAAGTTATGAAACGGTGTTTTTTTTTTTATTTTTATTTTTTGTAAACTCTCTTGACTAGAAAGCCAGGATTATTTCAAGATGCTGACAACTTGTTATTTTAAGTAAGTTCTTATTAATTTTTGTTTTTTATTTGGCAAGAATATAACTGAAACTTGTTTCAAAGGTTTGAAGGTGGGTGGATGGGTAACTTTCCCACACTTTTTCTCCTGGGGTGAAGGGGAGGAAAAGGCTAGGTGTTCTCTTTGCTGTCGCACGAGGGCATGGTTTCCAAGCTGCCTCAGCAGAACGGGGTGCAGGCTGCTGGCAGGAGAGGGAGAGCCAGAGGTCCACTTCCAAGTAATTGCTGATATGCAGGTTTCAGGTCTAGAGAGGAGCTTCCCAGTGGATGTCATTTTCTCCTTTAAACAATAATACTAATAGTCACAATTTTTTGATGATAATAATAGCTTAGTGCCAAACATTAGCTTTTTAATTTAACTTGCACAATAAAACTTTTGAGATATTTTTATTCTTATTTTACAGATGTGAAAGTGAGGCGTTGAGAGGTTACACAATGTCATACATAAATCACCCTAAGTCGTAGGAAAATCTTACAACTTTCGGAACCTGGAATTCTAATGGCCTTCCTAAACCATCGCTTGGATGGCTTTCAAGGGAAGTCAAATTAAGTGCCCTCCCCACAGCTAGCTATGCTGGGCAGAAGCCCGGTTGTTGGTAGTTATCAAACAGGAAGCATTTCCCAGCTCCGCCCTGCAGTTTTAGGGCGGACTGCCGCTTGCTGGCGGTGCTGGGCAGACTTGAGGTCTCTCGGATGCAGAACATAGAAACTGTGCTGAAGGAGTCCCAGCTGGGCCGTGGCCTGGGGGAGGCGTGGGGCTGCGACCCGTGGCAGTGAGCTGGTGGCCACATGCCTCCGTCTGCTCTGCTTCTTTGTGTCAGAGCTGAGGCCCTCCCAGATGGGGCAGGTCCCAGCTCGAGGAGAATAAATGGCCGTTCTTTCGTTCCCATGTTGGGAATCAACTCAGGAGTCAGGCAGATGAAAATCTAAATATGCCTTTACTAGCAGTAAGAATATGGCTTAAAGCTCCAGGAGCGGGCACGCATACTTCGCCCCCTCCACGTTGGCGTGACTCCAAGAAGAAACACCTGAACCAGTTTCCGGTCAGGGTAGGCCCCGCCTCTTCCTGTGAAAGAGAGCGGAAGGGGTGAGCAGAGGGCAAGAGTAACTGTGATGAGGGCCTCCCCATGGTCATGTGCCGTAGCGAGAAATAATGGTTCCGTACTAACAATAGGCCCCAAGTCAAACTGGTTGATTTGACAGTTCTCCGAAGACAAAATCCCTGCTCTCCTGGAATTTTCTAACGTGAGACCCTGGGCCTGTCTGTGCCTCTGCCCTTCACGGTCGGATGGTGCAGCTCATTGAAAAGCGGGATTATACAATGGTCACTGGGCTTTAAACCAACACTGGCAGGCCCATGCTTACTAAGGCGACCTACTCCAGTTAAGAAAAATTACCAACAGTGGACCCATAGCATTCACCCAATGAAGACTGAGCACTCGTTAAGGACATTTTATCCAAATTCACCCGGCTATTAAGCAGCAAAGACAGGATTTGAATCAGGGTCTCTCTGATTCCAAACCCATCATGACTAGACAGCTGCTCTACCTCTCAGAGAAAGGAGTGACCTAAAAGTAAGATTCATAGGATGGGCAAACAAGGGATTATTCACATAATGGTAGGAAGACAAGTAAGGCAGGAAGAAACTACATAGGAGAGGAAGACAATTGGAAGGAGGCTGAATTATAAGTTAGTATGTGATGTTCTCTTGGGTGGGGGTAGGGGGAGGGAGTGCGATTAGCCAGAGAGCACACGATGATGAGTCCCTGGGGCCCCACGACAAACTCACAGTAGAAATGCCTAAGGGAGAATCCTGTCTCTCTCAGGGAGTGTTACACACACCAAATTAACAAGGGATGCAAAATCAAGCCAAATGAATTGAGGCTACAGAATATTCAGTTTCAGTTCAGTGAATGCTATGTTTTGAGGTCAAGTATTCTTGGAAATTGTATCATACCATAGTTGTTTTGGGAAGCCCCTCTTGGTATGCTTTGGCTGTCTTTTTATAGCTGTGAATCCATCAGCATTTTTTCTCTTCTCTGTCCAGTTCCTCAACCCAGTTCCTACCTTTTATCCCATCATATGTCAGACTCTATAGAGGTAGTTTTGGAAAGAATGTTACTGTAATTATTAGAATTCAAGATAAATCAGCAGGGAGCAAGAATGCTTACATTTATTTAACAAGCATTTATTACATGTCTTTGATGTTATTGCACTGTGAGAGGTACAGAAAGATGTTAGGGAGCTCTTGCGCTTGAAGAGATTATAATCTAGGAAGAACAAAAAATTGTGCATAAAAATCTCTAATGCAAGACAAGGCAATGTGTGAACTGCACATGAATGTGAAGAGGAGAGAGAGGTCACTCTAGATAGGCTGACCAGGGAAGGCTTCTTGAAGGAGGTGGTATTTCAGAAGGGGGAGGATTTTGATGGATAGAACATATTCCAGGCAGGGAAATTTTCTTTTCTCGAGCAAAGCCATGGCGATCAGAAAACAATTAATCTTCAGGAGAGAAACATACCAGTCCTGGAGAAAACAAAACAAAACCAACCAACCAGTCTGTGATTTACAAAGTCATGTAAGGTTAAGTAGGATGTTTGTTTTTTGTATTTAATGAACCAAACAATAATGAGAAATAGGACTTGGGGCATCTTGCTGCATGCATGGACCATGCCTAAAGAGGTATGGTGCTTCTGGGTCTGACCTGCCATGGTGTGTGGTATGAAGAAGGGTTGGGACACTAGAGAGTAGAAAATCTACTGTATGCATCAGAAAATATAAGCCATTCAAATGATAAGCAGTTTTGGAATATATCTCTAAGACTTTTTTCAAGTGGCCCTTATCTGTTCCTTAGGCAGAGGTTATATTAAGCAATAACTGAAAAATATGAAAATATTGGAGCTGACTTGCAGATTTTAGGGTGAGGAAAGTGAAAGGATATTTAGGGATGTCTCACATTGCTATGAGAGATAATAGAAAGGTGATAATAACAATATACCTTTGTCATGTGCTTAATAGTTCATAAAGGGCTTACCCATGTGCTGCCTCAGTTGATCATAGCAACAAATCTTGGGATTAGAAATTTGTTTACTCATTCTTTAAAACAAAGATCTGATCTACGATAGCAGGCATGGAATCAGGCCCAAGGGATACAAAAGTAAATGGAACACCAACCCTGACTTCAGAGACTTCAGAGTCTTATGGAATTCATTTCCCCATTTGAAGATGAGAAGTAGAGACTCCAAGAAGGTAATATACTTTTTAAAGCATGTAGCTAGTAAGCAACAGAGCTCAAAATTGAACCCAGGCTTTTGATGCTAGCCAGGTACACTTTCAACCACACAATACTGCCTCCTCAGTGGTGCTACAAGAAATTGATACAGAAATGCCAGGAAGCCAGGCAGCTGGTTTGTATATTTACAGAGATGCTGACCCCTCTGTACAATGAAGCATGCCTATCCTATTGCATTATTACCTGAGCTGAAATCTCAACATCTCATTCTTCCACCCTCAAGTCCAAGATGGAATAGTTTGAAGTGAGCTTCTAAAAGTTCTTGAGGGGAAAATTATTGAGAAAAAAATGTAAAAGGGAACAATACAAAGAGTAGCAAAATAGGAGAGAGGGGGAGAGAAGTTACCCCAAGAATGGGAAAAGATTGGAGTCTCTAGGATACACAAGCAATGGGGACCTAGACCATTATAAATGTGCAGGCCTTGGAAATTGACAGGAATTCAGGCGAGTGGCTGAGTGATGGTCCTAGGGAGCTGGAGCTTTGGCCCTGGTGATTCTAACCCCGTCGGTGATCCCTGTGCCTTTGCTTGACGCTGAACCAACAGCCTATAGAGTTCGAGGCAGAGTGTACACTGAGGCCCAGAAGACTCTTCCTTTCAGGATTTATAAATGGAGGGGAACCCACAGTCACAATGAGATTAAAAGATTCAAAGTTCTCATCAATTCTTCTTGGTGGAATCAATTTCATTTTGATTCTATAACAAAAAGAATGTAATTTCTTACGCTAGATTCATACCTACTTATTAATACATCATCTCAGTCATTACTAAAACAAGTAGAAAAATAAAACAAGAAATGGAAGAAAATTAATGAACGTGACCTAATGGAGTTAGAGCACTGCCTGCCACAACTGAAGAACACAGATTCTTACACACATGGATCATTTATAAAAATTTACCATAAATAGGTTTATAATGAAAGTCTTAATACCTTTAAATGATTAAATCACATGGTACTTTCTCAGACCTGAAGCAATTATGTTAAATGTCAATAAAAAGTTAAGTAGAAAAAATTTACTTAGAAAACATACTAGCACTTCAAAAAAGAAATTGTAATGGAAATTAGAAAATATTTATGATTTAATATAATAAAAAAATATATAAAAATTTGTAGCATGTAGCTTAAGCAGCAAATAGAAACAAATTTAGTCTTATATGTTTATACTAAAATAAAAAAGATAAAAATTAGTGAACTAAACATCCACTTTAACAAGACAGCAAAAGAAAAGCAAAACAAAAAACCAAAAAAAATAGGAAGTGGGACATTATAAATATAAGAGCAGAAATTAATGAATTGAAAATCAAACCTGAAATAAAGAGAATTAACAATGAAAAAGTTGAATTTTTGAAAGATTAATAAAATCGACAAATCTCTAGTGAGATTGGTTTAAAAAAGAGAGAAGACAAATAATAGAATTAAAAAAGGGGATAAAACTATGGTTGCTAGACACTTTTGAAGGATTAGAGAATATTGTGAAACAATTTATGCCTATATATTTGAAAAGTAGATTAAATGGATAACTTCGTATAAAAAACAAAACACACCAAATTGACACAAGAAAAAATAGGAAACTTGAACAATCTTACAACCATTAAAGAAACTGAATTAGTAGTTCTTTCCACAAAGAAAGCTAAAGTCAGCTGGCTCCATCAATGAGGTCAATCAAATATTCAAGGTCCAAAATTTCTCAAAATATTGTCACCAATATAAAAAGAAATAACACTCCCCAATCCAATGTGCAAGGCTAACATAACCTTCATACCAAAAAACGAGGACAGTATGAAAAAATCCAATTATTATGAATGCAAGATGCAAAAATATTAAATTATTAATAAAGAAAATTTATCCATGAATAAACAGGAAATTATGTCATGACCAAGTTGCATTTACTAAAATCATGCAAATTTGGGTTCATACTGGAAAATGAATTAGTGTAACCCCCACATGAGAACATTGTAGGAGAAAATTATGATCATCTGAATAGATACAGAAAATGTAATCAAACATCTATATATTATTAATGACTAAGACTAGAATAAGACTTCTTTAACCTGATAATGGTATCTACAGAAAACATACAGCAAATGTTGCACTTAATGATTTAAAATCAAAAGCAGTTTCTTTGATGTCAAGAACAAGACAAAGATACATACTATTATCATTTCTATTCAACATACTTTTAGAGGCTCACCAGAACAAGAAAAATAAAAATGATAAGTATAAGAAAGAAACAAATATTTTATTATTCATAGAAAATATAATTCTACTTATAAAAAATCCAAATTAATCATTAATTTTTTAATTCATAAGAGTTTTAGCAAAATTATTGGAATCAAAATTCAAAGGCATTTCTACATACTAACACATACATTGAGAAAATTAAATTTAAAATATATCATTTACAATAACATGAAAATGTAATACCTAAGAATAAATCTACTAAGGATAGTAAGAGCTTTATGGGAAAATAATAACACTTCATCGAAAGACATTAAGGATAATCTAAATAAATGAAGTGATAAGTCATGTTCATGGATTTAATAATTTAGTATTATAAAAAGTCTATTATTTGCAAAATGATCTAGAAAGTCACTGCAATTCCTCTCAAAAAATCTCAGCAGTTTTTTTTTTACAAGTTGTACAAGCTGATTCTAAAATTTACGCAGAGGACCAGATTAGCCAAATGGGTCTCAAAGAAACGTAGTACATGTTGTGGTTTTTATCCCCTCCCAGGTGCTAAATGTTGTTATAAAGTTACAGTAATGAAAAATAACAGTGTGGATGGCTCAAAAAGAGACAAACAGACCAATGGAGTAGAAGAGAGAGTCCATAAGCAAATCTAGCACGTGTGGACAACAGATATAATCGGAAACGGTACTGAAGATCAGTGCAGAAAGAATGTTCTTTTAATAAATGGAGCTAAACAACTGGAAATCTATACTGGGAAAAATTGATTGGACCCTTACATAACATCACTCATTAAAATCAATTGCACATGGGTGGTTAAGGACTTAAACGTAAAATGCAAACTTATAAAACTTTTCCAAGACACTACAGGGAAATATCTTCAGGACCTTGAGGTACAAAAGGATCTTATAAAACAAGACATAAAAACTACAAACTATAAAATAAATATTGATAAGTATTACTACATTAAAATTAAGGTTTTTTTTTACTAAAAGGTATAAAAAGAGTTAAAAGACAATCTATATGCTGAAAGAAAATATTTGTGACCCATATAATCTGTCCAGAGTGTATTACTATTGTAAATCAATAAGAAAAAAAAAAGTAGAAAATATGCAAAAGAATTGAATAGCCCACCCTTCAAGAGTAGAAACTTGATGAACAATGAATTAGGAACAATGTTTAAGTTCATGGTAATCAAAGGATGTAAATTAAAACCAAAATGATATCTATTTTACACCCACCAGATTGGCAAACATTAGAAAGATCACCCAGGAACAATGATGCTAAAGACATAAAACAGAGCGCTCATACGCTGTTGGTGGGTGTGCAGAGTGGTGCAGTCTCTTTGGAAAACAGTTTGACACTCATTGACAGTCATTGTAGAACAGATGAAGTGCATACCCCAAATCTTTTTTTTGGGGTACTCCGTAGGATATTAGGGAATTCTTCCAGAAGTCCACAAAGATCCATGTACCAGAATGCTCCAGCAAGCATGCTTGTCATGATATAAACTGAGGAAAAAAAAAAAATCAAGAATCCATCAACATTAGATTAGATTAGCAGTTTGGGTTTATCCACATAATAGAGTATACACAGCAATTAATGAAACTCACTGACTGTGGGGCCAAAGAAGCAAATAGCAGGAGAACATAAGTTAATACAATATATTTTGACTCAAACTGTACAAAAGCAAATTATGTAACCAAAACCTGTGTATCCTCGTAAAATGCTGAAATAAAAAAAATACAATATGGTTTCATTTATTTATGTTTCAAAAGCAGGCAAAGACAATATATTGTTTAGGAGTCATGTAATGGTATTGAAAAACATGAAGAAAGGCAAAGGAACGATTATTCCAAAGTCAAGCTAGGGATTACCTCTCAGCAGGAAGAAAAGCGGTGGCGTCAAGAAGAGACATTCGGAGCTTTTAAGGACCTGGCAATGTTCTATTTCCCCTTGTGGTGGTGTTTTCTTTATCTGTTTTATAGATAGATAGATTCATTTTATGCACTTTTCTGTATGTATGATGTACCTTCCAATACACATGTTTTTTAAATGGTAAGGAAAGAAGAGAATGAATACGGGCTCGGCCCCAGTTTTGCCCCCAGCGGGAGTGTGCCCCTGCAGGAGCGATGTTTGGCACCCTGGTGACCTGAGCTGTGCTCTGATTGCTCCCTGCAGAGGATGCGGCACTTCCTCTTGGGAGGTGGCTGAGAGTTTGCTTTTGGCACAATGGGTTTCGGTATTCCCCAGAAGGTTTTGCTCCCCCGCCGAATGCCCTCTGTTAGTTATTGTTGATGACTGTCTGTGTGGAATTCACTCTCTCTCTATTATGAGTCCTCTATGATTTTCCTCCTTTCAAGAGATGGAGCTGAATTCCCCATGCTTTTAGTAAAGGCTGGACCCAACGACCTGCTCCTAATAAATAGAATATAGCAGATGTGATGGTGTGTGACTTCTGAGACTAGGTCACAAAAAGCGATGTGGCCCTCTCCTTGGATCATTTGCTTTGGAAGAGGCAACTGCCATGTCATGAGAGCACTCAGTCAGGTCCCATCTGCCATGTCATACAAACTGCATCTGCAAGGCTTGGACTTCAAGCCCTGGTTCACCAGGGGAGGGACAGGCGCTCCCCGACAAGGAATCTCAGCTGCTGGCATTGGGCTGGAGACAAGTCCAGCCATGTCTTCCTGCTGTTGGATCCCAACTCCTAGTTTTGCGAGAAGAGGCAACTTTAGAACCCCTCTGAAGGCTGGGGTCCCTCTCCTGCAGTCAGATGCCAGGCCCTGTGAGTCCTCTGTGTACTGCCACAGAGCCATGTGTACAACAGGTGACCCACATGCCCGCTTCTGCTCCTGACTCCTTGAGTTTTCTTTTTATGCATCTATTGAGAAGATCATATGGTCTTTGTTTTCACTTTTGTTTACATGGTGATTCACATTTATTGCTTTGTATATGTTAAACCATCCTTGCATCCTTAGAGTGAAATCCGCTTGATCATGGTGAATTATCTTTTAGATCTGCTGTTAAATTCAGTTTGATGGTATTTTGTTGAGGATTTTTACATCTATGATCATAAAAGATGTTGGTCTGTAGTTTTCCTTTTTTGTTGTGTCCTATCCTTGCTTTGGTTTCAAGGTGATACTGGCTTTACTGGCTTCATAGAATGGATTAGGAAGGATTACCTCCTTCCTGATGTTCTGGAATAATTTCTGAAGGGTAGGTACCGGTTTTTCTTTTTTTCTTTGTAGGTCGGGTAGAATTAGGCTGTGAATCTGTCTGGTCCAGAGCTTTTTTTCTTTTTTCTTTTTTTTTTAGGAGTTTTTGCATTACTGCTTCTATCTCACTATTTGTTATTGGTCTGTTCAGGATTTCTACTTCTTCCTGAGTTAGAGTTGAGAGATTGTGTGTTTCCAGGAATTTAACCATTTCCTGTATGTTTTCTAGTTTGTGTGTGTAGAGATTTATATAGTATTGATGGATGATATGTTGTATTTCTGTGGTATCAGTTGTAATGTCTCCTGTTTCATTTCTGATTGAGCTTGAGTCCTTTCTCTTCTATTTCTGGTTAATCTGTCTTGTGTTCTATCAATTTTTGTTTATCTTTTCAAAGAACCAACTTTTTGTTTTGTTGATCCTCTGTATTGTTTTTTTTTGTTGTTGTTGTTTGTTTGTTTCCATTTCATTTAGTTCTGCTCTGAGCTTTGTTATTTCTTTTTTTCTTCTAGCTTTGGGTTTGGTTTCCTCCTCTTTTTCCAGTTCCTTGAGATGTGTCATTATGTTGTTAATTTGTGATCTTTCTCTTTTTCTTGATATAGGCATTTAAGGCTATGAACTTTTCCCTTATGACTGGTTTTGCTAAATCCCATAGATTTTGGTAGCTTGTGTCTCCTTTTTTGTTCGGTTTGAGGAATCTTTTTATTTTCTTCTTAATTTCATCATTAACCCAAGGATTGTTTAGCAGCAGGTTGTTTAATTTCCATGGCTTTGTGTATAATTGAGTGTTTCTCTTGGAATTAATTTCTAGTTTTATTCCACTGTGGTCTGAGAAAATGCATGGTATGGTTTCAAATTTTTTAATTTGCTGAGACTTGTTTTGTGCCCTAAGAGATGATCAATCTTGGAGAATGCCCCATGTACTGATAGGAAGAATGTATATTTAGTAGTTTTGGGGTGGAATGTTCTGTAAATATCTGTTAGGTCTATTTGTTCGAGAATCCCATTTAAGTCCAGTGTTTCTTTATTGATTTGCTGCTTCAATGATCTGTCTAGTTCTGTCAGTCAGGTGTTGGCAGTCCCTGGCAACTATGTTCCTGCTGTTTATTTCTTTGCTTAAATCTCATAGAATTTGCTTTATGAATCTGGGAGCTCCTGTGTCAGGTGTATATATATTTAGGATTGTTATGTCTTACTGTTGAATTGCTCCCTTTACCATTACATAATGACCATCTTTTTTTACCATTATAGATTTAAAGTCTACTTTATCTGACATGAGAATGGGCACACCTGCTTGCTTTGGTTTCCATTTGCTTGGGATATTGTTTTCTATCCCTTTACCTTGAGCCTATGTGAGTCCTTGTGAGTTATATGTGTTTCCTGGAGACAGTATACACCTGGAGCATGCTTTTTCATGATTCAGCCCATCTATGTCTTTTATGTGAGGCATTAAGACTGTTCATATTCAGTTAGTATTGATATGTGGGATACTGTTCTGTCCATCATGTTGGATGATACCTTGCTGTTTTCCTTCTTGTGATATTGTTTTGTAAGAGCTGTTAGCTTTAACTTTCAGGTATTTTACACTGGAGGGTATCTGTTGTGTTGTTCCCTGTATAAGGCGGTTCTGAATATTTCCTGTAGGGCAGGTCCAGTAGTGACAAATTCCCTTAGTGTCTGCTTGTCTGGGAAAGTCTTCATTTCTCCATCACTTATGAAACTTAGTTTTGAAGAATAAAAAATTCTTGTGGCAGTTGTTCTGTTTAAGACCAAAAATGGGGCCCCAGTCCCTTCTGGCTGAGAAATCTGCTGTTAGCCCAATGATGAGGCTTTCTGGGCAATGGTTGTGAGTGTCAGGGCTGTGGGCGTTCAAATTTCATGCCTTTCTCAAGAAGATAAAACCTCTGGTGACAAAAACAGTCTCCTAGAAATGGGAGCTGGGGCAGGCTGGGCCACGAGGAATTGTATTTGGGGAGGATGAAGTTACCTTGAGGACAGAAATGAGGAAAGGTGACTAAGGGGGTGAGCCAGGATGGAGAAAGCCTGTTTGTCACAGGCGGTGGAGACCTAAGTCTTGGGGTCCACAAAAGCCAGACCACAAAGAGTGGCTCCAGAAAGATGCTGTCCAGCAGAGCACAGTGACTGCGGATGTGTGTGGCAAGAGGGTGAGACTCTTGGACAGAGAAGGGCCACGGTGCTGGCACGAGCCCAGGTGTGCTGGGGAATCCCTCTGCCCGCCTCCTGAAAGTGCCATGCTCTCTCACTGTCCTTGTCTTCACATACACGTTCCCCGACATGCCCCTGTGCACACCGCCGCCTGCTTGGTGTTCACTCATCCTTCCAGAGCTCCATCCTGCACATGCTGGAGTGCTCCAGGTCCGGTCCTCAGAACTCTTCCTTTCCACACCCACTGCCTGGTTGATCCCATACAGTCTCCTGACTTTACGTACCATCTGTACATATTGAGGCTGTAAATGTGAGCAGATGATTCCCAAGTTGTAGCTACAGTTGATCTTCCAGGGAATCCAGCCTCTACTTGGATGTCTAATGAGCATGTCAAACTTAGCATATCTGCAAACAAAATCCAGCTCTCTCTTATGCCCTGCCTCAGGTTCAAATATGATTAGCTGTGCTGTTCTGAAGATGTACAAAGTCAGCTCACTACACACCTCCAGCAATAGCTCGGCAGTTTGATACCACAATAGCCTCTGCATCCGTCAGCTTTGCTGCGTTAACAAGCATCCTCCACCTCTCAGGGGCTTATGACAACAAACATCTAGATCTCACTCATGCTTCACATCAGAGGCTGTTTCAGCCCTGTGGCTCTGCTCCGTGTGTCCCAATTCTAGGACCTGGGCAGAAGAACAGCCCCTGTTTGAAATGTGTGTTCTTGGGAAAAAAGTAAGAGCCAACCAGGCAATGGCCTTTAAAACTTCTGCTCGGATGTGGCCTTGGCTCATGTCCCTTGAGCCAAAGCAAGTCATATGGTCAAGTGCCCAGTCAACAGCGGGGAGGGGTATACTCTGTCCACGGGAGAGGCAGGGGAGGCCCATGGCACAGGCAGAGGATGCAAAACCCTGTGACAGTAAAGGAACAACGGCACAATGCGTCATCACTCCTTACTTGTCTCCCTGTGTCTACTCCCCCCCCTCCTCAATCCCATCAACACAGCAGCCAGAATCATCCTTTTAAAACCTTCATCCAACCATACTCCCCTTCTGCTCAAATCCTCCAGTGGTGCCTGGTTCCACTCGGAGTAAAAATAAGAGCTGAAATCCTCATGGTGGCCAACAACGTCCTGCAGAATCTACCCGCCGGTCTCTGATGGCTTCTGAGACACCATCACCTGCTATTTCCCATCTTACCCATTCCACCCAGGGACTCTGATCACCTTGTGGATCCTCAAAATCCATTCCTGCCCCAGGACCTTTGCATTGCTGTTCTCTCTGCCTGGACATTTTAAAGCTCACTTGCTCACTTCCTTCGGAGCCCTGCTCACACATCACCATCCTCAGGTCCACCTGCTCATAACAGCAACCCCACTTGAGATAGCCTGCTCCATTATTTCCTCCACCGAACAGATCCACCAGTAACTCTCCCCTTTGTATGTGAGCTGTCTGTGCCCCACTGGGAGAGTTCGCCTGCCGGGGTAGACACTCAGTCTTGTTTACAGCAGAGCTCTCAGCACAGTCACCCCTGGCTCTTCACTCTCCTGTCCCCATGTGATTTTGGTCTCTCCAGGTCCTCATGGATTTCCAGCATCCCCTTCTCCTCTAGAGTCCCTGTCTGGATCTGTCACCCACAGAAGGAAGCTGTGGCTGGCGCTGGAGGCCTTGGGTAGGAAGGCGAGGCAGAGAGCAGCTGGGAGCCACGTGTGGTCAGCTCGCAAAGGTTCTCCAGGCCAGAGGCCTGTGCAAGCCAGAAGCAGCAGTTGGCTCCGCAACCCCAGTACTGGGACCACGACCTCACCGGGAACGGAGCACAGAGGAGCCCACAGAGAGGGTGAGGGGCGCAGGTTCTGCTGGACCCCTGGTGATGTCGGGCCCTCTGCCAGCACCGGGTGCCAACCACCTCCAACAGGGCCACAGTGCAGGCAAGGGGGCCTTGAAATATGCCCCCAACCTTGCTTTACTCTTTTTCTTAATTCTTATCTCAATTTTAATTTTTGAATGAGTAGCATGTTCTCATAATTCAAAAACTTGAAAACGGAAAATAATATACCATGAAAAGCTTTACTTCCACCCTGTCCCCACCTTCCCAGGTCCCCCCAATAATGACTGTTATTGCATTCTTTGTGTATCTTTTTAGAGGTTTTTAAAATGTGTATCTGAGAAAACATGAATATCAACTCCTGCCTTCCTTCACAGTTGATGGAAAATACAAGCTCTTGCCTTTTCCACTTAATGACGCCTTGGAGACTTGTCATATCAGTTCACGGAAAGCTTCCTGATTCGTTTTTCAGAGCCTCATAGCATTCCATCGCGCGGAGGCGCCGTGTTTCATTTGACTTGCCCCCACTGAGGGAGCTGGGTTGTTTCCCACCTACCGCGTGCGCAGATGAGACTGCAGGGAGGAGCCATGGACACGTGGAGGGAAGGGGACACTCACGTTTATCTACCCAGCAAACACATGTCTCTGACTCGCAGGGTCTCCACCACAGGTGTGTGAGGCACGTGCTATCTGAATCTTCATTTTGCAGATGAGAAGGCTAGGGCTCAGAGAGGTTAAGTAGCCTGCCCAGGAACACACAGCTCAGACCTGCGAGACTGACACCCAGGCCTGCAAGGTGAGGTTCTCACCTGGTTTCCTTCCCTGCGGCTGTCGAGACTCGCAGACCTTTGGCACTATATAGGTGTTGTTTGTCTATTTTAGTCATCATTTCTAAATCCTTTTCTCCCTGGCCTCCTGCAACTTCCTTGACATCAGCTCCCCCAGGGTAAACTGCATCTGGAGCGATGGGTTCCGGGGCGTCCTCGTTCCTCCCCGGGGAGGGGCAGCGAGCGCCTCCCCCTGCACTGTCAGCCCCGAGTTTCCACGGCCCTCCCCGGGAGGGTCTTCACAAGCCCCTCCACAGTCCAGGCAGGCTGTGTGACCCGACCTCAGGGCCATCGCTGGCCGGCAGGGACAGGGAATGTAAACACTCCCGCCACCAAGAAGAATCTGGGAGGTTGTATTGTTCACGCTCCCAGGACTGCCCAGAGCCGCAGCGTTATCTCAGCTTGGCAGCACAGGAGACCTTTCTTTTTTCTTTTAAACCAGGGGCAGGACCTCGATAAGGCAGCTTTGGCCACAGGAATCAACAGTTTTAATATTTCGATAGCAGGATTTGGGGCAGCCCGTGCGCTGTGGGCAGAGAGACAGATTCCCCCCACGCCCACGAGCCTGGGGGGACCTGGACAGAGGTCTTGGGACCAAACCTGTGGACACGCCCTTCTCTTGGTGAACGTCCTGTGTGTGAGTCTGTGCACCTGTGTCTGTGTGTCCCCTGTCTGTCTGTGTGTGTCCCAGAGACTGTGCGACTCTGCCGTGCGCGCGCGCAGCTGTCGCGTGTTTACTGGGCTGCGCTCTCAGAGCTTCACTGCTTGGAAACGTTTGGAGTTGCGCCCCGTCTTTCCCAGAGATGGCCCCCTCAGGAAGAACCGACGCTAGAGGCATTGCTAAAAGCCATCCTGGCCATCAAGCCTGGAAAGCCCCTGGCCTGCGAGATCTGGGTCTCTGCAGGCCGGGCCCAGCGCGCAGGACCAGGTCCCCACGAGGTGGCGCCAGAGCCTCACGCACCGGCCCCTGCGGCCGCGGAGACAGCCGCGTGCTGACTCGTCATTTGCCTTCTCGCTGATTTTACTTCTGAGACCTCACCTGTCACCCTAGAATAGTTTGGAGGTCAGTCGTTATAGCATCTTGCGAAGGTCCCTGAGGCGGCAAACTTGGTTTCCCTATAGAGACCCTGCCTATGTCCCTCTCTTCCTTCTTCTTTGTCTTTTTCTCTGCCTCTGTCTCTGTATCTTTGTCTCTTTCTCTATTTTGTGTCTCTCTGTCTCTGTGTCTCTCTCTGTTTCTGTCTCTGTCTCTGTCTCTTTCTCTATTTCTGTCTCTATCTTTGTATCTCTCTCTATTTCTGTCTCTGTCTCTATCTCTGTCTCTGTTTCTGTCTTTCTCTGTCACTTTCTCTTCCTTTCTGTCTCTGTCGCTCTTTGTCTCTTTCTCTCCCTGTCTCTTTCTTTGTCTGTCCCTATCTGTCTCTGTCTCTCTGTCTTTGTCTGTCCCTGTCATTTGCTCTGTCTTTCCCTCTGGCTCTGTCTCTCTAGCTCTGTTGGTCTGTGTCTCTCGTCTCTCTGTCACTTTCTCTTTGTTTCCCCCTGTCTGTCTTTCTTTTGTCCATCTTTGTCTAATGTTGACAGAAAAAGAGACTTTTTCTTAACTCACAGCCGGGGCCTTGAGAAGGTAGCTCTGCCCATGAAAGATCATCGGTTTTGCCGTTCCCCCTATTCTGCCTTTGATTTTAGCCACAAGATGGAGAAGACCCCTGAGGGTCTGGGGAGGCCAGTGTGCAGTGGACAGGCTTCCGCCGTGGACCCGGGCAGGGCCTGGAAAGAGACCTGGGGATTAAATGTGTGTGTGTACTTCACTTTTGAGTGTGTGTGTCTGTTCACATGTGTGTATTGTTTGTATGTTCACGTGTGTGTCCCTGAGTGTATGCCTACGCGTGCCTGTGTTTTGTGAGCTACAATCTCAGAGCTCCAATTCCCTTGAAATATCCTCTCAATTCCTATTGATGGAGAGAAGTTTGCAGTTGGTCCCCCACTTAACTGGAGAATGACTCCATGGAAGAGCCACCGTCAGAAGCTTTGGGTCAGCGGATCCACAGATGGCCCTTAGGGAGTGGGGACATCACAGTCATCGGAATGTGGACCCTCCTGCAGAGGCTCCCACCATGCCTCCCAGGACTCAGGCTTTGTCCCTCCTGGGAGCCTCAGACTCCCCCATGTGCGGGGCCGTGTCATTCTACCGAATCACAGGGTAGTGGCGTTAGGTACCAGGGAGAGCAGCGTGACCAGGGCTATAGGATGAAGACGGCAGTCACGTTTCCAAATAAAACAGAGATGTTTCTCCTTTGTTGATCCTCAGTAGGAGCACACGGATGTGATTTCCCTTCTGTCACGTGCTTGCCAGTCCTTCGCGAAGGGGGTGTGTTTGTGCCGTGAGCCCCATTACGATCTGCGAGGCATGTTTTCTTTCTCCGCCTCTCAATCAGGTGTCCTTGAATTTGAAGAACAGCGTCCTGTCCGTGTGTGGTGGATGATGCAACATGGGGATATCATTGCTTTCCAGTAAAACACCATCAGATTTGGAGCCAGAATCCCCACTGCTCTCACCAATAACCTGTTTCCATGTGTTTGTGTAGTGGGAAACCCATTTATTATAATATTTCATCACTTTTTTAATAGAGATCATAAAAAATCTCAGATTTAATTGGGAAAATGTGCACACGTGAGTTCTTAATGGAGCGAACAGCAGAGGAGAGATCATTCAGATTGTCAGTGCCCCTAAATGAGCTTTCCTTTTAACATAATATCCAGTCGGCCTGTCATTTGTCCAAAAACTATTTCTTAAAGAAAATGGAGAAGGAAACCAACATGAGCTGAGTATCTCTGAGGGCAGTGGCTCCATTCTCGCGGGCTGGGGGCCGAGACGAGGACTTGTCGCTGCCCCCAAAGCTCACAGCTGAGCGCGGCAGCTCTGGAAACGAGGCTGGCGGAGCAGCTGCACTGTGTCAGGGCTCGTGTGTTTCCAGCATGTGCTTCCGTTCCTGAGTGTGGCCCAGACCTGTCCTGCTTTCCCTGCCCACGCTGCAGGAGCGGCAGAAACCCCGCCTGGTGGGCAACCCAGACCAGCCGCGTGAAATGACATTCCAGTGTTGGAAGCGTTGCGCGAGGGAACAGCCACCGAAAACCCATGACGGCGAACCTCGATCCAGCAGGGCCTGCTGCGAGTGCAGTAGGTAAGAACCTGTGTAATGCTGCGACCGCCATTCTGGGTGGTTTCTGCAGTGAGCTTCATTTTACACGAGGGAAAACTGAGACACAGAGAGGTTAAGGAACTTGCCCAAAGTCACACAGCCTCAGCCAGCACATAGACAGGAAGACCCTCGTGTCAGAAGGATAACGGGATCCACTTAGAAAACTGGTTCTGTGAAGGTTTGGGCTGAGTTCTAGGTTTAGAAACTAATACTGATCAAAGATCCAGTGAAACTAGAGAGAAAGAATGGTTTGGGTAGATGAGGGAAGGACAGGTCAGATGCTTGTAAAGACATAGTTATAGGGGAATAATTAAGAGTGCTTCCCTGGGGAGAAGCCCTGGGGTTCGCGCTGGAAACTGCAGTCGGGGAAGGCGAGGCAGCCGAACCCACCTGGCACCCAGGGGAGGTGTCCCAGCCCATGGGGCCAATCCCACTCCCTCCCAGAGGTGGTGCTGGCGTTCCCCGAGCCAGAACAGGCTGCTCTCATGCCCAAGCTCCCCTGGCGTCTTTACACTCCTATTTTGTTTGTATTATTGCTTCAAAACATAGAAAATCTTCACTGCAATTCCCCACAGTGTGGAAAACACAGCCCTCTGCTGGTGTTAGGCCGACCAGCAACTGGCCACAGTCACAGTCTCAGCCAAGCACCTATGGAAGAGAGAGCATTCCTGTTAAGCATCTACCAGGTGAGCAGGTGCACAAACCCCTAATCCCCTCAACAACGACTCTGCCCAACAGACTATTGTTGTGTTGATCCCCAATGCACAGGCCAAGAAATCCAGGCCCTGAGAGGTGACATGGTTTGCCAAGGTGACGCGGCCCGTGCGTGCTAGAGCCGGGTGGGAGCCCTGGCGCGTTGAGGTCTCTGGTCACCCTGTACTGCCTCCGATGTTTGTGCCCATGGACCGAGCCACCAGCGTGCTTGGAATATTACAGAAAGCAAAGAAGTTAAATCCCAGGTGCTAATTTGTTTTCTCAGTGTTTGCTTTTCTCCTAAAGGTGGAAACAAATCCGATTAAGTGAGGGTTTCAGTGAGTTGCGTGCAGACTAACTCTGGGCGTTAGTGCGCTTCCTGCTCCAAATTGCTGTCTGACGAGTCACCCCTAATCCACACGGCTTAATGTCCCTTACAGGAACAGGCGGGGAGGCCTTCCTTTTTAGGAAATGGAAAGCAAACAGAAGAGGTCTTGTATTTCAAGGCTCTTAAATTCCCCACCCTCTGGCCCTGCTTTACATTGTGGAAGCTTAACTGTGAAAAAAAGGAAAAGAAAAAGGCAAGGTGTGTCGCAGCTGGACTCGAGTTTAGAGGGTCAGCCCCATAGTTCCCTTTTTCTCTCTCTCTCTCTTTCTTTCTCTGGTTCTTTCTTGTTTCTTCCTCTTTCTCTTTTCCCCTTCCTTCCTCTCTTTCTCTTTCATTCTTTCCCTCCCCCCTCTCTTTTTCTCTCTCTCCCCCATCTGCTTTCTCCTTTCTCCTTCCCCTCTCTCTTTTCCCTTCCCTCCTGTTTCCTTTCCCCTGGGTGTGGGAGGGAGGACTAGTTGCAGCCAGCTGAGGCTGCGGGACAAAGCTGCTCCGATTTTGATGTGCACACAAAGAAACCGCTTCAGGATCCGGACGCAGTGCAGACTGCAAGCCGTGGCTCTGGCCTCTGCACTGCTCCCCCCAAGCCCCCGCACTGAGGCTCAGGGCAGTCTGGGCAGCACACGCAGTGGCAAAGAATAAAGTGTGAGCGTTGGTGGGGCCGACCCTTGCTCTGACGAGGGCTGGCGTGAGGAGCCCGGCCCTTGCGAGCAGCTGGTGGCACCAGGTCCAGCTACTCCGACATCTGCAGCTTTGCCTCTTGGCTCTTGGGACCCTCTGAGCTCAGCAGGCTCTCGTCAAGTCAGGGGGAGACGGGCTGCGTGGAAGGGAAGAGACATGGACTCAGTGGCCACGTGTTGGACGTCCCCTCAGGTGGCAGGGGTGGGAGGTGACTGGGACGCGCCCCTTTCAGGCTGGACGCCAACCAGCCCCTCTGAGCTTGCGGTCCCGCCAACCTGAGAGAGTGGGACGGCGCTCCAGGTGTAAAGTTAGGGATTCCCCACGTGTCTGCGTCTGAATTTCCAGGGGTGGGGCCTGGGCTGCCCCGGGGATTGTGATCCACAGCAGAGGGTGAGAACCACGTCAGCGAGGCCACCTCCAGCAGACAGGTTTCTCTTCCCCGCCCTGTCCCAGGAGGCTCATGGCTTTAGAATCCCAGCCTTCCCTCACTCTGGGGAACCTGGAGGTCAACTCAGTCATGCCACCTGGTCCCACAGCTGGCAAGAGTGGGTCCAGGACGGGGCCTGCCTGTGCCCCTTCCTCCCAGCCGCCACGTCCTGGGCAGGGCCCCACTCAGCTCCCCCCGCTGCTTCCCTCTCGGACGTGCGCTCACGTCTGTCCCCTGCCTCCTCCCCGCCTTCCTGCCCCGGCTCTCCAAGGCGTTCTTTGTGCTGATGGCAGACGAACCTTTCCCATCAGATTCCCTATTTTTTCTGCCTCCCCTCACACAGGTAGGTTGGGTCCCAGCTACTTTAAAAAAAAAAAGTCCTAACTCATTTCTTCTGAAGAACCTCGATGATTTTTCAGCAACTCACTGCCACCAGCATCGCCCACACAGCTCCCTCCCGCACCCTCCACGCAGTGCCATCGTGGCCTCCCCAGCTCCCTCCTTTCCAGCTTCCTTAGTTTTCTGACACTCGGAAAATCATCTCCCAGAGCTCCTCAGCCCGCACGTTCTCCCTGCCAAAGCCTTCCCCATCCTTCCCGGCCCAACGTAAACCATCTCCCTCTCTAGCGACTTCCGTGAGAAGCAACCACTCCCTCCGACTTGCCAGGACATTATGAATGTCGCTGAGTGGCTGGGAAGCTCTCTGCATTCGGGGCTGGGGTCTTACCTCGAAACACCCAGAGCTCGGCCCCAGGCCGGACACTTTGCTGATACATGATTCATGTCGATTGTCCGAGAGAATGAATGAATTACTGAGTGAATGGCCATATATGAATGGCCCGTCCTAGCCATTTGAGCTTCATGATCTCCGAGAATGTAGGATCTTCCACTGATTGGGGGGTAGTTAGGTAGAATTCTTGAGTCTTTAACCTCAAACATAAAAACAAATGTAACGTGCCTTCCATGTGTCTTTCCCCAAATATTAATAAATAGAGGGTAACAGACATGTGACAGCTAAAGGGTGACCACAAAGATACACCAAAGAGAAAACACCGATTCTGATGGTCAAACGACTAAAATGGTCTGTGTCTTAGAATTGTTATCATTTATTGCGTTTATTCAGAGATATGGAAAGTGTTCATATTTTTGTGCTATGAACTGCAACTCAAACTATTATCAAGATCAAGTCAAACGGTTTAGACTTTGGTTGACATGTAATAGGCTGACCTTATTAAAAGAGCATAAAAATAAGTCGTTTCAGAGTCACCAGGACAGACGTCAGAGACCTGAGATGCGTTCCTCTCCAGGGAGTGTGGGCAACAAATCCGATGAAGTAAATTCTCCTATTTCATTTCCTCATCTAGCCAAGCCTAAAATCAGACCGTTCTCATCTCCCACTTAGGTGACTAGACGCACGCCCCGGCTGTGGGTGCACCCCAATAACCGACGGACGCGGAGTGAAGTTTTCTCGGCTGCAGCCTTTCGCGTGGGCTGCCCGCGGGGCCGCGCTCCCCAGGTAATCTGCTGCTCCACTTGCTTCCTGTAACTACAGCCAGAGACACGCGGGGCAGTCAAGAGAGTCATTATTTCCATAACTGTCCGTGAGCAATTTTCTTACTTAAACCACATCTCTCCAACCCTCCCCTCAGAAAACAACCCAAACGGAGAATATGTTTTCTTAAGAAACCTCAGTCAAATATGTTGGCTGGCTTGCCATTTTCTTTTAGCAGATTCCAGGAAACAGGGATGTAGGGGTCCCTTGTGAAGCCCTGACTTGTGAGGTTGCAGGCGCGACCCTCCCATCCCAAGAAAGGGTGGCTAGGGGTCAGGGGCCTGGCTTTGGCTTGGTCTTCTCTCTCTCCCAGTACACACAAAAGCATATGGTTAGTTTAGGGTTTTTAAATTTTTCTCTTTTCTCTCAAAAATATGATTATTTTTAAAATATGGTTGCACATGAGTTTTTCCTCCCTCTTAAGTGCAGATGGTGACAATTACTGGGAAACTTTGCTACTTGTTTCTGTGCAGTGACGGAACGTCGAGGCGTCTCCGCGAGGACACTGCAGTCTTTCCTGGGGGCTGCTGGCGCCAGGGACCGCAGAGAAATAGGGGAGACCTGTGTGTGGAAGGCGCCCTTCCCCGTGAAATCCCGTCCCCAGTCAGGCATGGTCGTGCTCCCCAAGGCTTCCTAGACAGAGACATTCTCTCCACCAGGGCCCGGAGTTCCCGGGGGTCCCTCCTTCCTCCACACCATCAGACTGTGAAATCAAGGTGTGAGGGACACACCCGCCCCATTTCCTCTCCCATCTCCGGTGCCCTGGGTGGCAACGAAATGTGAGACTCAGTTGCGTGTTTTGTGATCACCCCCATGAAAGGCCACAGCCCGTGGGACCTACCACCTTCTGGAAGCCTCAGCAAAGGACACTCCCAATTGGAGGCCAGCCACCACTGCCACCCCTCGCAAGAGAACACGTCTCGGGAATCACAAGAGGTGCTGGCATTGTCCTCTAGAACCATCTTTGAAGGAAGAAGATTCATGGCCAAGGAGATTGCTCCGTCCATTGTCTGCAGAAAATAATTACCTTTCAGTTCCTGAGGCTCTCGTCAAATAAATGTCTTTCTTTATCCTCTAAACTCCTGCTCTCAAGAAGCAAGCCTCATAGACGGGGCTTCCTTCGCACACCAGGAAGCACACGGCAAACATTGCAAAATGCCTTCCAGACGAGGAGCAACCCTGTGTGGGAAGACATCTGTGAACTGTCCTCACAGCTCATAACCACTGCACTTGCAGGCGAGGCCCAACACCAGCGGGGCAGGAATGGGGTGAACTGGAAGGGATTCCTGCTGTCCCAGGGCCCCAGCTGGGACATGAACAGTTCCAGATCATCTGTTAAGATCGCCACTCGAGACAATAACTCTTACCCCTGTTTGGTTACCGCATGTTAGGCTCTGGGCTACATCTTAGGTATATTATCTATTGCATCCTCTCCGTAACAGTATATTACAGATAGAAAAGCTGAGGTTTAGACAGGTTAATATCTTGAGCAAGGAAATAATCTCACAACTCATCAGCGGTGGGGCTTGGAGTCTGACTCAGAAACCTCTGCTGTACCCATCCCTCATGCTCAGCTGCCCTCTCCTTGCCAAGTGGGGCTTTCCTGCTTCCCGTGGTGGTTCGACGCTGACGCTCTGGGCTGAGAAGGGGTGAGGACTCTTTTGCCTCCAGAAGGAGCCTTTAGGGAGATGGTGGACCCTTCTCCTGTGTGCACATAGGCCACTCTATATTAAACAACGACTGTGACAGATGGACCGTAACCAAGCAGAAAGAGCTAGAATCTCGTGGGAGGATAAAACCAGGTCTCCTTAAAAGAATTTGTCACTGCTAAATACGTCACTAAGGCATTTCAGATCTCTGTAGGCCCTGGTGGACTCATGCTGTCCCCTGCCTTCTGCCCCCATCCTGACACACTGCAAGCCTAGCTCCTTCTAGCACCCTACATCTTAGCGAGTGTCTCCCCGTCTCTCACGGTCGCCCCTCACTCTCCCTGAAACCATCACCCCATATCCCCATGACCAGCCCAAAACTGGATTCTGTCTTTTCTCTTAATCGCCCACACACCTCAAAATCCATCCACTTCTCTCTGATCCCATTGCAATTACTCAAATTTGTGTTACTGGAATAATCATCCATCTGGTCTACCCCCAACAGGGTACTGTGTAGTCATTATGTGTGTGGCTCTGCAGCCAGCCAGCTTGATTGGACTCCTGCTTGCTTGTTCGCTCTGTGTTTTAGTTTCTTCATCTTCCAAATGGATATCATAACAGCACCTGTTGCATGGGTGTCTGTACTCCAAGTAAATACTCAGAACTGTGCAGGGCACATAGCACATCACTCAATGATAGCCGCCATTAACACAACCACAGCGGTCTCCCTCCCACCTGACCTTCCCTCTGCGACCAGAATAACCATCGGCCTGCTCTACTGAGAGCCCTCCCGCAGCTCCCCACTGCATTCAGGACAAGGATAATAGTCTCCAACTGACCCGCCAGGCGTGGCCCCACGTGGCCCCCACCCACCTCCCAGCCCTGCCCCTCACCTGCTTCCCAGTAGGTCTTGCACTCTCTGTCCTCTCACCATGAGGACTTCTTGGGACTTGCATTTTTCTCAGATAAAAACCATCTTCCCTCCCTTTTTTGCCAAAGTAACTCCTCATCACTGAGTTCTCAGTTCAAGTGTCCCTTCTCCAGGGGAGCCATCTGTGACTCCCTCACTTGGCTCATTTCCCTGTGGGAGGTTTTTATTTGTTTGCAGGAGCTTTTAGTTAATGACCGCCACCCCCATGTGAGCTCCGTGGGAGCAGGGCCGGGGCCTGATGCTCGGCATGTAGCAGGAGTTCAGTTATCCACGTGTGAGAGGTTAATGAGACGGCACCCTCCCTCCCCATCACTCGCAGTGGCTAACTCTTCCCTGCCATCACTGTCAGCCTGGAAAGTGACGGCTGGGTAGAAACTGCTGCCCTCTGGTTCCACCCTTTCTCCTGCCTGTCCCCGATTTATTCAGTCACTGTTCAGTCTGGAAAGAGCTTTCCTGAATGAGCCTCCAGTGTTCTATGGCCTGACAGTGCCATGGTGGCTGTGTGTTTGGGTGTGTGGGACCCTTGGTCTGAGATACCTGATACTAGGGTGTCTGGGAGGCCTCAGTAATTAAAAAGAAATAAAAAGTGAAGGAAAAAGGAACTTAGCTTTTGCAGTAGAGAGTATTTATTTTCCAGCCCTTCCGGTTCCTGGATAAGCAAAGTTCCTCCAAAACCGAATGACTATATAATGCATATCCTTGCAAAAGGCTCAGCGGTGGGAGAACCCACTTCCTAAAGGCTTCTCTTCTGATTGGCACTTTGTTCTTCTCCAGGGGCTATGACATGTGCTTGATTCTCCTATCAAGGCGGGCACAGCAGATAGCACCCTGTCCCGAACGTGAGAGGACATGCCAAGGCTGTGCTGGTGCCGACAAGGGCAGGGCAGGAGGGACACGTGGGTCTCTCCACGCTCAAGTCTGTTCACTGTCCTGGTTTTAGGCAGAAGGAGATCAGTCGGAGGGAGGATGCTCTTGTATGTGATGGCTTAATGTTTGTGCCACTATCTGGAGTTTTCTTATTCACGCTGTAAAACTTGAGCTAATGTGCTTTTCTTCTGGAGTCAGAGGGCAAGCGTCTAGTTTTTGCCACATTGTTCCAAGAACCCTCAAGGGAGGCAGAAAGTGCAAGCGCCAGACAAAGGAGCAGACTGCTCGTGGGTGTCTGTGTAATGTGTTATCATCGTCATCATAACCATAGTTGTTATTACCCATTTTTCTGCCTCTCTGGAAAGACAGGGCTCCTGTTTTAAGTGAATAAAGCTTTAAATGGGCTCTTAACTCTCTGATCTCCTGCACTTTAATCTGCAAAGATGTCTACAAACCCACTCCACGGTCTATGGTTTCCAGACAGTCTGAAGATTATTTCAACTGGACCCGGGGTTGATTTTAGTTTTCTACAAGTAGAAACAAGTTCAGATCAGCTCAGCAAGCAGGCAGCCTCTTTGACTTGGGCTGCTCTCTTTCAACTCTTCCCCTCCTTTCCTGTTAGCAAACTCCTAGTCTCTCTCGGCATCAGGACTGTCTCTTGCTGTGGGTCCTGCACGACTGGATCCCACTCAACCGAAGTGACCCTGGGACAGACTCAGGATAAACACAGTCCCTCATGAGTCAAGTGAACAAACACTGGCCTGAAATCCTGGAACTGGGCATTGTTGAAGAGCTCTCACCTGCCCCTCGGCCCTCCCCGTAGCCCGGGGTTGGCTGGGCTGTGGAGCTCATGCCTTGTCCAGAACACACACAGGCCAACATTTTATCAACACTCAACACCAAGTAAACACTTGATTCGCTTACTTTTTCCTGGCTTGGACTGACTTGGTAGCAGAGGAAATGTTCTGGGAGAGGCATGATGGCAGCGTCAGGAGAAAGGACTGCTCCAATCTGAGCAGTGGCAGGACTCAGGAGCCCCTGGCACTCTCTGCTGGGCTCCTTTATGGATGCAAAAGGGCATTTCTCACCCAAGTCCACCGCAGTCTTTCCCACCATGGGGAGCTGTTGTATTTGACTTCGTTGGGGTTGAGGGAGGGATTATTTGATTATTATGAAGTTGGAAAGACTGAATGAAAAGATTGCTTAATAGCCCATGTGATTGAGACTATCAAATCAAAGGGTCCACGATCCTTCAGTCTTCCCACAAGCCCTGCCACTCTTGAAGATCTCCTTTCCTCTAGTGTATGAAGATGCTTTGGGGGCATTTATGAGATTGGATTCTCTTGAGGAAATGCAAGGACAAAACTCTTCAGTTATAAATATGACTACAAATAAATGATGGCAAGGGACCAGCAAGTATTACAGTAGCCAGACTGGGTGCTTATTCCAACATTGTGCTTGTATTTCATGATAGTCTCTAGTAAGTGAGGATGTTGAAGTGGGAAAACGAAAAAGTATTAGAGAAGATGTTTGTGCAGGAAATTTCCCCTTCCTGCCAAGTTATGAACCCTTGAGCTGAATCTCTCCATGAATTCTTGATCCCTCTTGGAGCTCCATTGGGGAAGTAAGACAACAGAGGAGTTCCAGCCCATGTTTTACAAGCAGGTACAAGAGAAAGTGAAGTGGTTCATGACTAACGTCTTTGGAAACACAACCTAAGTAATAAGGTGCTGAAATTTTCTCCCGAGGTGGAAGACCTGCCGACGTCAGCTCCTGGAAATACCCCAAGGCTGGCCCGTCAGAGAGTGAGGAGCAAGTCAGGGAGAGGAACTTCAGATGCATATACCTTGGCCTTTTGTGGTCCTCGTAGAAGCAGGTTCACCTACCAGAGTGTGGCATTTGACTGTGGTTAGAAGGGGGTGTCCAGCTGGAAGCACCAGAGAGCATGAGAGCATACGATCAAAGGGAGAACAGAGAGTTGGAGGAGGGCGCCCATCCAGTCTTGCTCAGCTGGCAGTGATGCCCCGTGAGGAAGTCTTTGCAGGCTCTGGGACGTCACAGCAGAAGGGATAATAGTCAGTGCTTTTCGTGTGTGGTAGAGTAACAAGTTCGATAAGTGTCCTTTCAAATCGGAATGATCTTACACCATCGATATGTTATTCAGCACTTAGTAGGTGCCAGCAGTGATCTAAGCATTAGAGATAAAATAATGAAGGAAACCAAGTGTCCCTGCCCTCACTGAGCTAAAATGTTGCTCCGTGGGTACTGGCTAGTTGAAGACATGGCTACCACAGGCAAGGCTGCGCATTTTTCTGGACTCTTACCAGGCTTCAAACCTTTTGATGGAGAGCATACAAGATCTGAGAGTAAGACTTCTCGTGTTTGACTAATTTTATAACCTCAAGTGCCAAGATACACGTGCAAAGATCCCAACATCAGAAATGTCTGTTTAAGCCACCTGACCTCTCCAAGGCTGAGACTCCCACCTTTGCTGTGTCAGCGGAGGGGACCTCTCGGTCACTCCTGAGGCAACGCAGGCTCTCCCAGCTGTGTGCCTAGGGCAGCGGTGACTGTTAATAACTTCACGTGTCTGCCCTGGTCTGGGGCTTGCTGCCTTTGGCTGTCGGGCTAGGCCTGTCCACGTGTCCTGTGGCTGAAGTTCTGTTGATCACATGAGGAGTTTTTCCAAACAGGGCTGTTGGTCAGCTCGCAGGGCAGGCTGGTGGCCCACTGGCAGGATGCTGGTTGTGACTCAAAGGCACCAGGACTGAGCAGGGGAAACCCCCGTTAGGAAAACCAGTGAGGGTCCTTGGGGGAAAGGAACGGAGACTTGTGGCGGGGAATTAGCAATTCTCGGCAAAAACAGAGCTGGAAGGAAAGCAGGCGCGCAACTGCCAGGAACCAGGTCGGCTGGGAACCGCCGGGGAAAGGGCCAGCCAGGGCACCTGGTCAGGAAGGCAAGGACACTGCAGCCCTGGGCTTTGAAGGCGTCGCGGGCCATGCGAGAAGGTGCACAGTGACTGGGGCTTTGCACTCCATACCCTCCCTCAACATCGGCAAGGAAGCTGACAGCCCTACGTGCTCTGAGAACAGATCAGAATACTGGCATTTGGGATCTGTCCAGAAAATCTCAGAAGGACCAGTTTCATGTTGGAGGAAAGGCCATGCCTCTCCCTCACCCCACGCGGAGGGATGTCATTACAAATTCTGGTTGCCTAATTCCTCTTTTATTTAGCAATTGTTTAAAAACACAGGCAGGTGTGAGGGACATTACCTTTTTCATTGATCTTTGCACTTCATTTTCACATCGCCTTACGGGAATGAGGAAACATCTACCTACTGCTGTGTAGTTTTTTAAGCTAAGTATTTTTTAAACGTGTTTAACGTAAGTTTTAAAAAGTTCATTTCTTGGTAACAAATAAGACAAATATGCAACATTCTATAAGATGAAATAAAATGATGATTGGTGACAACTAGGATAAATATTAGGTGATTTGATAAAATATATTTTAACTATCTTCTTGAATAAAACACTTCAACTCTAAAAGGAATTTTATGCACGTTTTATGTGGTGTATCTCCAAGAATTTGGCAATCCCTAGAGCAATCTAGTCACGTTTATAAGAACAAGTGACACTAACCTAAACTGCTTTGGCTGTCCTACCTTCAGAATGTCACGATACAGGTCCAAACGCACATTTTTAACACCAAGTTTCACCATTAACAGAAGAATCTAGCAGGTAGGGAAAGACTGGAAGCCCTGTGGTTCAAGGGCCTTGCTTATCATAAAAACAGTCGTTTGAGGGGACACTCTCATTCCCTCTGTAGCACACGATGCCCGTATTCCAGCTGAGGACAGTGGCCACGGTGGTATTTACAGTGGGGGCGGGGCGCTAGGTGTTCACAGCGGGGGAAGGACTATTGCGGGCTCACTCTCAGACCGGTGGGTTTTAGGGAAGGATATGGTCTTATTGTGGGTATTTTGAAGATGGATGCCGAGGGAGCCGAGGGCAGGCGTGTACTGGGAGTGCTCCCGGTGGATGCACGGAAGCGAGGGAGGCAGAACTGGGCGGAGGGAGAAGCCAACTGTGAGGTGGTTACAACTGAGACTTCTACTCCATCGCTGGGACCATCCATCAGAGCTGACCCAAATTGAGGAAAAGGGGCTGTGTGTGTATATCCATGCAGAAGCCAGTCATTGGCCACGCTCACTCCCTGGGAAGGGTGTCAGCTTGGGCCAGGTGAGTCTCTATGGCCGATGGCACTTTCCCATTAAGGGACAGGGACGCACCTATGAGCCACCAGCAGTCAATGTTCCCATTGGCTGGATCTGGGCATGTCTGCTCCAAAGGGGATCTAGACGGAGCATGGCAGTATCCGTACAGCCCACCTTTTGTGCTGGTCAGATGCACTTGCTTCTTAGAGTAAGTTTGCCCTGTAGAGAAGGAACTTCTCCAGGATTTGGTTTGGTCTTATTTTTCCTGGGGAGAGTTATATGAGAAGCACTATTGGAAGAACTCCCGCTCCTGCTGCAGCAGTTGGTCTTGAACAGATACTTGCTGCGTCCCTCACTCCCGGCTGCATCTCTGCTGGTGTCAGCAGGTTGCCCGGTGAGATCGCCCAGAGCTCAGGGTATTACAGGTGGGTAATCCACAAATGTCCCATAGTGAGATGTTTGAATCTTCGCAGGGTTCATCTTTTACTCTCTGGAGTGCATGTGTCTTACTAAGACAACCAATGTACTCTCCACTTCTTGGTGATTTGCTCCAAGTAGCACGAGGACATCAATAGAGTGACCAGTGTGGTCTTTTGCAGAAAGTCCAGACGAGGGGTTGGCAAACATTTTTCTGTAAAAGCCAGATAATAACTACTTTAGGTTTTGCAAGCTTCATACATTCTTTGTCACATATTCTTTGTACTTTTTGTTTCTGTTTTTTACAACCCTTTAAAAAATTTTAAAAGTAAAAATCATGTTTTGTTCACAGGCCA
>CAUYSK010022203.1:0-10571 GCA_963575035.1 Avahi laniger | reverse complement strand
CAGAGTCTCACTTTGTTGCCCTGGCTAGAGTGAGTGCCGTGGCGTCAGCCTAGCTCACAGCAACCTCAGACTCCTGGGCTCAAGCGATCCTACTGCCTCAGCCTCCCAAGTAGCTGGGACTACAGGCATGCGCCACCATGCTTGGCTAATTTTTTCTATATATTTTTAGCTGTCCAATTAATTTCTTTCTATTTTTGGTAGAGACAGGGTCTCGCTCTTGCTCAGGCTGTTCTGGAACTCCTGAGCTCAAACAATCCGCGCGCCTCGGCCTCCCAGAGAGCTAGGATTACAGGCGTGAGCCACCGCGCCCGGCCTTAAGTGTCTATTCTTTAATCAACATGAGCCATTTCTGATTTTATAGCTTTGTGCTAAATTTTAAAATTGGGTAGCATGGGTCCACCAACTTTGTTCTTCTTTTCTGAATGTACTAGGCCATTATGTGCCTTTGCTTTTCCATATAAATTTTAGAATTAGCTTGTTTATACCTGCAAAAAACTTTTTACAATTTTGTTTGGGATTGCAGTGAAACAATAGATAAAATTGGGGTGAATTGACATCTTAACTATATTGAGTTTTCTAGTCCATCAGTATGGGATGTCACTCCATTTATACCTTTATTATTTGATGTATTCCATCAGTATTTTATGTTTTTAAACATACAGATTCTGGACATACCTTTTTAGATTTTTACCTAATTATCTCATTTTTTTGTTCAATGCTATGATAAATGGTATTCTTTAAATTTCAAATTCTGAGTTCTCATTGCTAGTATTTTGAAATATGATTGACTTCTATGTATAGATCTTGCGGTCTTCAACCTTGCTAAACTCACTCATTAGTTTTTGGAACTGTTTTTGTAGATCCTTTAAAATTTTTTACATATGCAAGTATGTCTTCTGTGAATACAGACAGTTTTCCTATGAAATTTGTAAGTTTTTTATTTCTATTTCTTGCTTTATTGCGCTAGTTAGTACTAATAGTACTATGTTGATTAGGAGTGGTATGAGGGTACATCCTTGCCTTCTTCCCCATCTTAGGAGGAAAGCATTCAGCCTTTTACCATTAAATATCAGTTAACTATAGGTGCTTTTTAAAAGTTATCCTTTATTTTGTTAAGGATATTTTTTTTCTACTCCTAATTTGTTGTGTTTCCATTAAGAATAAATGTTGAATTTTGGCAAACGCTTTGTCTACATCTATGGAAATATAATATGGGCTTTCTCAGTCTGTTAATATGGCCACCCAATTGCTCATGATGTGTTATCCTTTTACTATATATTTTTATGTACTTTATGTATTGTTGGATTCAGTTTACTAAAGTTTTGTTAAGAATCTTTAAGTCTATGTTCAGGGATATCAGTTTGTAATCTCTTTTTCTGGTTTTGTTATAATGCTGGCCTCAAAATGAGTTTGAAAATGTGTTATTGATCTCACTCATGAGGTTTTTGTTTTGTTATTTTTGAGTGTGAACTCATATTTGTTTGATCTTAGTGTATGGAAATCCTGAGAGCCTGTGACTTTCTTCAGAAAGAATCTATATTTGCTCTTGACAGAAGCCTGACATTACTACCCAATGTGCAGCCATTTTAGCCTTCTTTGAAAGTTCTTTACCTAATAAACATGAAATGCTTAATTTCAGTCCTCTAACTTTGCAGTTGGTCTAAGGTGCAGTCTTCAAATAGCAGCCCTAATACTGGAATTTGTACTTTGGGAAAACAAAAATTTTGCTTTTGGTGCCATTTAAAAAAATCTAGAGGTGGTTATTAAATTTTTCCTTTGAATCCAACAATGTCTTAAAAAGTATGTACACACATATAAGATCTAGTTATTTAGTATTGAAAGGGCCCTTCAGAATATCTTGATTCCACAGAGCCATAAAGTCAGTTCATCATTTGAATCAGAAAGGTATACCCAACACAGTTTCTAACAGTGAGAAAATTGAGATTAAACATAATATGTAGTCTGCTCACAATTGTACAGCTAGGAATTGCCAGATATAGGAATGGAATCCAAAGTGGTCTGCACCTAAGTCCATGCTGTGTTCATAAAACCACATTTCCATCCTCTATAGGGCATGTATAATGGGAAATATAACACAAGGCATTATAAAATTCCTCATTCTTATATATGTTTTCACATTAGCTTATTTGCAGGAAATCAATTGTTGATTTTATTAAGAAACCAAAGTACTTTATTGTCAGAGCACCCAATCTTTTACTTTTATCTCTGCTTACTCCTTCTTTCACATTAACCCCATTGAGATTTGTAAGAACCAGAGTTTCTGCCTATTTTCTGGGAGTCCATGACTCCTGTATTCTGTCTGCAGTCATTTGTGTGGTCTGTCACATTTCAGCAATTAGAGAGTCCGGATTTGGTTTCATTAAACCAATGCTGAAATCACAGCCAGTGTTTCCAGTAATTGGAGCACATTAACATTAAATACATTAATTTGGAGGCTTGGATGAAAGAGTTTTATCCAAACTTTTTTTCTCTTTGTAACCATTTTGTGATTCAAACATTTTTTGAGCATGTTACATTATTGTATACTTTTCTTTTTTTTTAAGTAATAAAAATCTACACCTAATTTGACATGATTTCTTTGGCAGTTAATAAGTACACATTATACAGTTTAATGAATCTACAGACTAAATAATCGTCGTAGTGGGTGTGAAAATAGGGATATTTAAATGCATAAGGAAATTTAACACACATCCCAGTGGCCATGTAAATAGACTTCTGATTTTTTTATAAATTGCAAATACTTTCTTGTGCAGAAACACAGTGAAAAATATAGTCCTGCATCCATACATAGAACTCATTATCATACCTCAGAATGCTCACCGCATGCCTATTATCCACTTAAAAGCTCCATTAAAACACCCAGTCTGTTTCAGCAGCAGCTAAACAAGTCAAAAACCAAGCCTCATTTGTCACTATTTATCCCCAGAGATTAAAGACAGCTGTGTATTGATGAGATGTATTTAAAATTATATCTTCAGTTATTTTGATAAAAAAGCTTTCTAATATGACCTTGTGTCATATCAAATCAGAATTCAAAAGCTCATTATCAGTGTAAATTCTAGAATAGACAAACCCGAAAGAAATGTCCATGAAGAAAACTGATTGTAGGTAACAGACATTTGGTGGATTGTACTGTTAATTCTTTGTAAGAAACTTAGATTTTTGCTGTAATAGTTTTTTATTGTTACAGTCTACATGCAAAAATGTTTAACATGTTCAATACTTTACAGAAAAGTAAAATAATTAAGATGACATTTTGCTGAGAAACAGAAATTGAGTTTCAGCTTACGGTCCAATAAAGAAACCACTACACAGAGGCTGATGGCATTCAGAATGTGTCACATTTGTGCCTAGAGATTTTAAAAGCCATGATATTCTCTCCCCTTTTCACTGGGCTCCATCTATCATTTATTTGGATACCACTGGCCATTCCTTTACAATTGCTATGCTGATATTAAATGGGCAGATGATATCAGTATATACAAACACAAGTCAGAATGTGTTGGGTGATGCTTCTAAAGCAAATACAAAATTCATGACTTAATCATATGTAAATCAAGTAATTATTTGTATGTACTATGCCTGCCCTTTGGATGTATGCCGTAATATGAATGGTGGTGTCTATTTAGGTGAGCTTAGATCTAAACCCTGTGTGTGCATGTGTCCTTTCTCATGTTTAAACATAAAAAGTGTATTACTATCTTCATCCATTCCTCTAGTTTTATGCAAATATAATTATTAGGAATTCAATACACATATTTTTCAGCAGTATAAGTTTCAGAGTGAGTGTTGAAAGAACATTTCTAAAAATAAAGAGATGCATGTCACTATTTAACTATTTAAGCATTTCTCCCCCTCTCTCTCTAAAAATCTGGAAGAAAGCTACCATCTTGCTGTTTCATTATTTCTGGATGCAGCAGATGTTGGTTGCCTACTAACCATGGTCCTTATCCACTTTTCATTTTGTTCCTTCATTTAAAGAAGCCTGACTTTACTTAGTAGCATGCTAAGTTAATGAAATTAACCTGAAATTAAGCCAAGTGAGCACTTGACCTGTTTCTGGCTCATAAGGTGCTTGGAGGCGTAGGGCTTCTATGAAGATATTTGCTTCCTGATTAAAGGGGAGAGGTAAGGTGGCCCTTTCCTGCCTCAAAAGTGTCCTGTGGAGATCAACATGCTAAAAGACATGTTGGGGCCATGATATAATCAAGTCTCTTAGGTACCAGTGCAGTGAATAGATTGGAGGAGACTCATTAAGGAGTAAATGTTGTTATATGGCTTTAACCAAAGAAAGGGCAGTGGGGATAGAGTTGATGAAATTGGTTCCAGAGAGATCTGAAAAGTAAAATTGACAAGAATTTGTGATGGATTTGATACAGTGAATGAGAGAGCTGAAGTTGTTAAAGACGGCATTGAAGTTTCTAACAGTGAAATGGTGGGGTGATTTAACCAGGATAGATGGAAGATAAGATTTAAAATGCCTTTAAATGTCAGGGCAGTGTTGTCCAGAAAAGAGTTGAGTAGGGATCTCAGCTCAGGTAAATTATAAGGATTAGAGCTATACATGTTTATAAATATTAGTTAAATTCATGGGTATAAATGAAGTTAAGAGACATGTGGGACATTTCTCTAAATTATTCTTTATATATTTCCTTCCTCTTTGTCATTTTATATCTTTGGTTGTTGGAAAAAAAACAATTCATTTTCCATGTATCCAACTCTTCTGAATACCTCTCTATTTGGAAGCCTTATAGGCACTTCAAAAACAGAAGAGCTAACATGGCACTCCTACCTCCAGCAAATCCAATCCTTCTGCTCTTTACCTTCAAGAAAAATAAAAGTATTCTCCCAATCACAGAATATGCAAGTCATTTAGACTCTTGCTTTTTATTCAGTATTCCATATCTAATCAGTCATTTTACTTCCTTAGTATATCTTTCATTTATTACCTTTTCTTCATTTACATTGACTATTTTAGCTAATAAACATAACATTTCTTCTTTTTTCCTTTTATTTTTAGTTGAGATGTATTAATTGTGTGTGTGTGTGTGTGTGTGTGTGTGTATAGAGAGAGAGGACACAGAGTGATACTTCGATATATGTACACAATGTGCAATGATCAAAGCAGGGTAATTAGCATATCCATCACCTTGAACATTTATCCTTTTTGTGTGTGTTGAGAACATTCAGTGATCCTCTTTTCTAGCTTTTTTTGATAATATGCACTAAATTATTGATAATTATATTCACCTTACAGTGCTGCAGAACACTAGGACTTATTCCTCCCATTTATTAATAGCCGTAACTTTATATCAACCTCTCCCTATCCTCTCTTCCCCTTCCCAACCTCTAACAACAATTCTACTCTCTACTTCTATGACCTCATTTTTTAGCTCCTACATGTGAGTGGGAACATGTGGTATCTATCTTTCTGTGCTTGACATTTCACTTAACATAGTGTCCTCCAGGCTTATTCATGTTTCCACCAATGACAGAATTTCATTCTTTTTAATGGCTGAATGGTCTTCTATTCAGTATATATGCCATGTTTCCATTTGATGATGGAAATTTAGGTTGATTTCATATCTTGGCTATTGTGAATACAGCTGCAATAAACATGGGGACACAGCTAATACTGATTAGCTTTCCCTTGGATAAACAATAGTAGTGGGATTGCTGAATCATATGGTAGTTTTATTTTCAGTTTTTTGAGAAATCTCCATACTGTTTTCCATAATGGCTGCATTAATTTACATTCCTTCCAACAACAGTGTATAAGAGTTCCTTTTTCTCCAAATCATTTCCAACATTTGTTATTTTTTGTTCTTTTGATAAAAGTTATTCTAACTGGGATGAGATGATATCTCATTGTGGTTTTGATTTGCATTTCTCTGATAATTAGTGATATTAAACATTTTTTAATATACTTGGCCATTTGTATGTCATCTTTTGAGAAGCATCTGTTCAGATCATTTGCCCACTTTTTTTTTTCGAATCAAATTTTTTATGTTTTTTTGCTGTTGAGTTGTTTGAGTTTCTTGTATATTCTGGATATTAGTCCCTTATCAGATGAATATTTTGCATGTATTTTCTCCTATTCAACAAGTTGTAACTTTACTTTTTTGGTTTTCTTTGCTGTGCAGAAATTTTTTAGTTTGATATAACCCCATTTGTCTATTTTTGGTTTTGTTGCCTGTACTTTTGAGGTCTTAGCCATAAAATTTTTGCCTAGACCAATATTCTGAAGCATTTCCCCTATGTTTTCTCCAGTACTTTTATAATTTTGGGTCTTATACTTAAGTCTTCAATCCATTTTGAGTTGAGACAAAGGGATCTAGCTTCATTCTTAAGCACTTGGCTAACCAGTTTTCCCAGCACCATTTATTAAAGACAGTGGCCTTTCCCTCACTGTAAGTTCTTGGAGCCTTTGTTGAAAACCAGTTGGCTGTAAATATGTGGTTTTATTTCTGGGTTCTCTATTCTGTTGCATTGGCATATGTGTTTGTTTTTATACCAGTAACATTCTGTTTCTGTTACTATGGATTTGTTAGTATATTTCTAAGTCAGACAGTGTGATGCTTCCAGCTTTGCTTTTTTTGCTTAGTATTGCTTTGGCTATTCAAGGTCTTCGTAGTTTGTTGTGAATTTTAGGATTTTTTTTTCTATTGCTGTGAAGAATATCTTTGCTATTTTAATAGAGATTGCATTGAATTTGTAGATTGCTTTGGGTAGTATGGTCATTTTAGCAATATTAATTCTCCCAATCCATGAGCCTGGGGTGTCTCTCCATTTTTTTGTGTCCTCTTCAGTTCTTTCATCAATATTTTGTAGTTTTCTATGTAGAGATCTTTCACCTCCTTGGTTAAATTTATTCCTTAGTTATTTTTTTGCAGCTATTGTAAATGGAATTGATTTTTAAATTTGTTTTTCAGCTAGTTGTTATGGAGGTATAGAAACACTACTGATCTTTTTATGTTAAGTTTGTATCCTGCAACTTTACTATATTCGTTTATCAGTTCCAAGAGTTTTTTGGTGAAACCTTTAGGTTTTCCTACATATAAATACCATGTCATCTGCAAAGAGGGACAATTCAACTTCCTCTTTTTCAATTTGGATACCATTTATTTCTTTCTCTTGCTTAAATGCTTTCCAGTGCTATGTTGAGTAAGAATGGAAAAAGTGGTCATCCTTGTCTTGTTTCAGTTCTTAGAGGAAAGACTTTCATCTTTTCCCCATTCAGTATGATGTTAGCTGTGAATTTGTCATGTGTGGCCTTTATTGTGTTGAGCTATGTTCCTTCTATACCTAATTTGTTTAGAGTTTTAATTATGAAGGGATGTTGAATCTTGTCAAATACTTTTTTTGCATCTATTAAGGTGAAACTGGTATTTGTCTTTCATTTTGTTGATGTGATGTATTGTATTTTTTGATTTGTGTAAATTGAAGCATCCTTGTATTCCTGAGATAAATCCAAGAGAGAATATATAATTTTTTTGATATGTTGTTGGACACAGTTTGCTAGTATTTTTTTTTTTTTTGAGGATTCTCACATCTATGTTCACAGGCATATTAGCCAATAGTTTTCCCTTTTTGTTGTATCCTTGACTGATTTTGGTATCAGGGTAAAGCAGGCTTCATAGAATGAGTTACGAAGAATTCATTTCTCTTCAATTTTTTGGAATAGTTTGAGAAGAATTGGTTGTAATTTCTTCTTTGAAAGTCTGATAGAATTCATTAGTCAAGCCATCCAGTCCTGAAATTTTCTTTTTTGGGAGACTTTTTATTACTGATTCAATCTCATTACCTGTTATTGGTTTTTTCAGGTCTTGTATTTCTTCCTGGGAACATAAAATTTCTTGACTGAATTATGGAGATAGTCTCCCAACTGATTTACTTGCTTCTGGTTTTGACTCCTCCAATTTATCTGCCATCCACATCATTGTTAGAGTGGTTGTCTTAAAGTACAAAACTAATTGTAAAATTCTCCTGCTTAAAAATCTTTAAATGGTCATTACTGTCATTCAGGATAAAAATTAAATTTCTTAGCTTGACATGCTAGACTCTTCACTGTCTTCCATCTCACTATACTTTTCCCTTATATTTCCCCCTGCTTATAGTATATTAGTTTTCTATTATTACTGTGAAGAATTACCACAAACTTAGTGGCACAAATCAATACATTTTTACTTTTGCATAATTTTGGAGATCAGAAGTCCTCAAAGGTTTGGTATGGCTACATTTCCTCTGAAGGCTTTAGGAGAAAATTTAGTTTTTTGTCTTTTCCAGCTTCTAGAGGCCATCTGCATTCCTTGACATGTGGGCGATTCCTTCATCTTCAAAGCTGGCAGTGTGGTTCCCTCAATCTTGCTCCTCTCTACCCTCTGCTTCTGGTTATCTTCTTCTCTGACTCTTCCCCCTCCTGCCTCTTTTTTTCCCTTATGTGGGCCCTTGTACATATTCACAGGTTCTGGGGATTAGAATACGGACATCTTTGCTGTGAGACATTATTCTGTCCACCACGTATATACTTTTAGTAGTTGTTAAAAACCATATTGCTCTTCCTTTCTGGAATGTCATTCTTCTCATTCCTGCTTTAATTATCTGCAAGTATTCTTAAGAAACAATGCTTCAATTTCAGGTTTCAATTTCCTTTTTCTATGGAAAATCACTCATAAACAATAAGAAGAACAAGACACATAATCTAAATACATATTCTAGATAATGCCTATAACTCTAAACTGAAAAATATGAACATGGAAATTGATGGTGGCATAGTATCTGATTTAGCAGAATGAAGAAATATAAATCTAAGGGCTTACAGAGAGAGATACTATGAGATGAAAGTTGATTTTTTTTTCTCCATAGCACCCTGGAAAGAAAGGCCTAAAGGCATCAGATAAAACAACATTGAAAAGAGATAAAGTAGATGGGGTAAATGAAAATGGTGGAATGGTTTTAAAATGCATATGAAGAGAAGTTATTGCTCCAGCATGTCAACCCAACTCTGGTGTCATAGGTACCTATTCTTCTCCCAAACCTTGCAGAAGACAAGAAATACTGTTTCTGGATAAACAGAACCAGAGAGTCTCTGGGCTGCTTAAGGATGTCACAGGTAGAGATAACAGTACAAAAGTAAGCTTAAGCCCAACACAAATAGCTGAATTGCCTTGCTCCATTGTTTAATAGATTCTGAAGTGCTGGAATTATTTTGGGAATAGATACAACTGATGAATCTTGTGCAAGCCTCACCAATCCCTGGTACTCTAATTATACCCCAATGAATCAGTCAATAATTGCCCTCACTAGGTCTTTCTATTTCCCACCTGTATATTGGATTTGTAACAATTTTTTTCATAGAATACAAATATTATAAACAAAAAAAAACAATTGGTATGAATAACTATTCTTAATAGAAAGCTCATTCACTGCATGTACCAAAGGTAGTGTTATATACAGTTTTATGACAGAGTTAATGAAAACTAAGAACATTATGTTGAGTACCAGGGCTGACACTAAAGATACGTTTCTCAAGTTCTTTTTTCAAACCTTATGGAGGATTCCTGGCTAAAGTAGCAGCAGAATCATAAATGGAGGGAAGAGCAGAGCCACATAATATTTATAAGAGGTTCCTACTGGTGTTTCTTACTAGGATAAAACGACACTAGAATTTGCTGTGTGGAATAAGCAACGGAAACATCAGTAATCAGAAAATGAGACAGTTGGAAAAAGTCATCAAAAGGTGGCACCTTTTTATGCCCTTATCCCCTACCATCTAACGTCCCCAGAGTCCCTTCAACATCTGAAGTCAGAACCTGGTAAGGGCTTCCTCCTGCTACGCTATAGCCTTAGAGGAAACGCTGCAATGTTTGGCTTAAACGATATTCATTAGGTGCTTACTCTTTCTTTTCAAACAAAATCTGGAATTTCTTAATTGAGATTTTTAACTGGGCTTTTGACATTTTAATCTGGTGATGTTGCTTCATGACTGGTCAATACACCTATCGCTAGCAAACCTCATTCATTGGGCGGAAGCAGAGTTAGTGACGAATCTAAATTATTAAATGTTAACAAAAGAAAAAAAACTCCCTTGTTTTACTTTCTAGGAAACTAGATGATTCTCCTGAACACATTTTATGAAGACAACATCACCCTGATACCAAAACCAGGAAAGGATGCAACAACAACAACAACCTGCATTTGGGTGAGGCAAAGACATAAAGTGTAACTAGAATGTTTGTACCCTCACAATACCTTGGAATAATAATATAAAAAAAAAAAAGGACAATAATGCTTTGGAAATGTATAAAAACTACTTTCAGCATCATGTATCTTGGATTCTGTATACTTATTCTATAATCTGTGTGAAGATTGGATAATGAAAGCATTCTTCCATCAATCATTTAATTCAATGTGAATTGAGCGCCTATTTTGTGCCAAGTCTGAGATGAACTTATGTTGGTTTCAGTTTTTTTAAGTTAAAATTTATGTAAAATGAATGCATTCTACTAAGTGAGGTATCCCAAGAATGGAAAGACAAGCACCACATGTAC